>NDXB01018745.1:0-33350 GCA_002631895.1 Agapornis roseicollis | reverse complement strand
TGAAATGTTTGTAATACTGGCTGGATTGGGGGGGGGGGGAATTGAGAACTGATTCAGGGACACATTTTCAGCTGAATTCCATAGAAAGGCTGAAACTGTGGTGGAGAAGCAACTGAAAGTTCAAGGGTTCAGGTGTGTAGGTTGGTGGAAGCACAGGGCTGGAACAAGCTAAGTAGTGAAACTTTCTGACCTGATAGCTTCAGGATCCAGCTGTAGTCACCACACAGCAGAGCGGTATAGAGCAGCCCACCTTTCAAGGACAACTTCCTCTTGACCTCTCTGAAGAGTTTTTGTAACTTCCAAAACTCTTAGGAAGTTACACTGCCTGTTACTACTTTTTGGCTAGGATGATTTTATGTATGTTCATGTAAGCAAGAAATGGTTATTAGCAATAGTTAATTTCCTACTAGGTTAATGGTTTTAGTTATGTGGGATAGCTCTTGTAAGTTAGGATCACATAAGAACCTCTTAAACACTTTAAGAAACAAATGAAGAATGACAAAGATAGTGAACCAAGGAGTTACAAAAAGACTGTGGAAATGGGTCGTGTAACACATTGCCACAGAGAGAACTTAGAAATAAGCTTCTTTCCACATGGTTGATGCCTATTGAATGTGTGTCTCACCTGGCTCCTAAATTTCTCCCTTCTTACCACACATTCGTTTCTTCGTCTCCCTGGGTTGGATGTTAGTTCTGTGTATTTCCCTGTTTGTACCTTTGTAAAGCTGGATTACCAGCTGTAGAACTGGGAAGTAAACTACAGGGTGAAAAGAGATGAACTGTCTTGCAAATGTTAGATTCTGGCTAAACTTAGTTGCTGACAGAACTTTCCAGTCAACTCTGCCTCCTTAATTTTCAGGTGTTGTACATAATGGGTTTGTCTGTTGGTTTCAGAAGGCAGTATTTCTGTCTCTTAAAAGCCCCAAATGCCTTTTTATTCTCGTTGTATTCCCACTCATTTTTATACATTCTGCTTATCAGTGTTGTTAGCAGGGGAATACTTTGGTTTTGAGATGTAGATGTAGGATGGTGGAATAGATGGTGCTTTGTTATGTTTTTCCGTGCAGAAAACTAACTCAGGAAGAGTATGAGCGTCAGGAGAAGGAGCAGAAGCTGTCTGCTGCTGATGAAAAAGCAGTGCTGGCCATCGAGGAAGTGAAAGTTTACAAGTAACTTCAGTTTCTAAAGGCTCCTTGTTTTCCTTTATTTCAGCTGTTGAAGAAAATTCATTTAAAGCTTTCTCCTTCCTCTCTTTTTCCCCTTTGTCTAGGCAAAGGATCCAAGATATGGAAGAAGAACTGCAAAAAACAGAGAGATCATACAAAAACCAGGTAAACTTCTTGCTTGCTGGTTATTGTATCACCTTTTACTGCATTGTTCCAATGCTCTGTAGTGAGTTACTGGAAATCCACAAACTAAACCAAACCACTTCTTACCTTCTCAGATTGCTGCCCATGAGAAAAAGGCACATGACAATTGGGTAAGAACATTCTTCCTTTTCCAACCCCGACCGCTTATATTTGACTCCAGGTTGGTGCAGTTAATGCAGTTGGCAAAACTTTTCCTAACAGCTTATTGCCCGCTCTGCTGAGAGAGCTCTGGCTGAAGAGAAAAGAGAAGCTGCCAACCTGAGGCAGAAGTGAGTACAGTACAGACCATTGTTACTGCTCTTTGAACGTGCTGCCTGTTGCTTGAGAGAGAGGGAGCTTAAACAGTGAATGAGGTGCTCAGGCAGCCCGCTTGCTCAGAGTTGTGTCGTGCATCTTTCAGTTACTACTTTTAAACTGTTAGGGTTAAAGTAAGATTTCTTGGTGAAAGCTGTAGCATTTTCCAGGGCAGTTTGCCTTGTTACGTGATAACAAATATAACTTGTATTATTTCAATAATAAAAGCTTTATTTTTTTTTACTTAGATTAATAGAGGTAAACCAAAAAATCGTCCTGCTTCAAAGACCATTAATTGTAAAGCCAACGCCAGGCAGACCCGACCATCACGTCCCACCGCGGCGAGGTAAATCCTGCTTTTTCTCCCAAAACTGGTCTGTGAGCCAGGATATCCTAGAAAAACAGGACTATGATGTAGTGCGGAAAAGGGAAGCAAATGGTTTTAATTCTTTGGCCTAGGGCCCTTAAGCAGAGATGGCTCTTTTGGCCCATCACCTGTGAGTGGAGGAAATCCATCACCCACACAGATGATCGAAGTTCCTGCCCGGCCCCTTTCTGCTCCTCGCAGGGAAGGCTCAAGAGGTGAATTTGGTAAGCAGTGAGGCTTCCCTGCTGTGATAGCTGGCTTTTGTGCTACAGACCCAGCAAAAGCAGAAATAGCTAGGCATATATTGATTAGGTTCTTGTTTCCCTTAAGGTACAGTGGTAGATGGTCCCCCTGCTCCACGAAGGCCACCAGAGTTAGCTGGAAGGATGTCTGTTCCAGGTAAGTTACATGGGACTTGCAACCAACTCAATTTATTCACTAGTCTTTCACTTTGTAAATTAAAAGTTCCTTACCCCAGGTATGGCAGGACATGCATTTGTGTCTCTCTTTGCAGACCTTGGGCCTGCTGTAGCGTCCCTTATCAGTAGTGGGCCAAGAACCTCCTCCCCTTCCCCAGCAATGGATGGATTGGTAAGCTGAAAACACCCTGCCCTTCAGGAAGCGTTTCTAAGATATGATTTGCTGTACTTCCTGCTGCTTCTTTAACTGTATCATCTTCTGTCTTGTCCATATCCTGTCACTATCCTTATTTGCTGTCCAAAATACCCCAAAAGCAACCCCCTCCCAAAGAGTCTGAAGCCCCCTGGGCAACTGCTGATTCACCTTCATCTCTTGAACCAGCTACAGTGAGTATTCAGAGGCTGCACATGGTGTTACTCTGCTTTGATGGAGAGGAATAACAGGCTTGGTGTTCTGAGCTGCTGAATAACAGTGCTCTACAAAACTAACCCAGGGCTTACACTTCTGTCTCAAAAGTTTCCTCTAACGATGAACAGTTGCTGTCTGGTTTTCATGGAATTGTGGAAATGAATCTTTCTTGTTAAGGACTGCAGGCAGACACTTTGGAGTGACTACACCAATAATCCTAAGAAGCTGACTTAACTGTGGTATTTAAGCACAATTCCATATGTAATTCCAGGTGCCAGGCCCTTTCCCAAAGGGGGGTATGCTGAGGACACTTCAAAAGGGATCAAGTTTTTCTTTAGGACAACTTTAGCTAAAGAAAACCTGTCATCTCAGATGGTACACTGGGCACTCCTAGGTAGTGCAAGCACTGCTCTTGGTGAAGGGACAATGGTGGTGCAGCAGCTTTCCCTGTTTGATGTGGTTTGGGGTTGTGTGTTTTTCTTCTTTCTCTCTCTTCCACCTCTTGGCCTTTGGGCGAGTGGTTTTGGTGCGCAGCACTGCCCATGCTTCTCTGGTGCAGTAACACACTCAGGTCTAACCTCATCTCACACAGGCTAATGCCAGTACCAAAGGCCCACCTTCTTTCCCTGCAACACCTATCATGACCTCCCCAGTGATGGGACCTCCACCTCCACCGCCTGTTCGCTACGGACCGCCGCCGGCTCCTCTCCGTGGGCACTTTGGGCCTCGCCCTCTCCCTGTGCCCTTAGGTACGGTCACATTGCTGTGTGCTGAAACTCGAGCCCACTGTGCTCCTCGGGAGCCTCCTGCAGAGCTAAGACCTGCCATCCCCATGCTTCATGGGGTCTGCTGCCTTGCCCAGTAAGCTGGGACAAGGGAGCTTTCCCAGCTCCTTAGCGCCAAGGTAGTCCTTGTTGAGTCTAAAGTAGCAACCAGCAGCCAACAGTCGCTGGGATATAATTCATGGCCTGTGAAGTCTGCATATGACAATGACCCATCCCAGAGCTGCTCTGGAAAATGAAGGAATGAGCGAGTCTGGAGCTTCACTGCCTAGGTTAAAGATTTTGGTTAACTCAGTGTTTTCCTTCCCTTCCAGTTCGTGGTGCTCCCTTGCCACCTCCCGCTGCGAGAGATTTCTTACCTGGCCCACCCTTAGGGATGAGAGATCTGCCTCCTGGCCCACTCCCGCCACCTCCAGACCCCAGGGGCTACGGACGTGGGCACCCTCCTTTTCGACCCCTAGGTCCTCCTGGCCCCAGAGATTATCCTCCAGGCCCACGGCTCCCCCCGCCTGGCTCCAGAGACTATGCACCTTCTCCCAGCAGAGACTTGCCTCCCTCGGGAGCCAGGGACTGCCCCGCAGCCCCAAAGGACTACGCACAGCCCCCAGCGCAGAACCCCTGACGCAGCGCCCGGGCAGCTGCTCAGCAGAATGGGACTCGGAGCGCGCTTCCTGCCGTCAGGATTCTAGGAACTGGCTCTCTGGTCAAGGCCATTTGTCTCATTTCAGTATATTTTGGCTTTGCAGGATTAATTTTTATCCAATTGCTACAGACATGTGCATTTATGATCACCTGAAAGTCATCCATCCTCTTGGCCTGCAAGAACCTTTTTGTGATGGACTTGAACCTCCTCTAAACGTGCAATAGAAAGGAAGTACCTGTGTGGCTAGTTTGAATTAAATGTAGCCTCTGTAACCAGTTGGTGAATGAACTAATTCTGTGACAACATGTAAATCAAATCATTTCCTGTGGAAATAATTTTTTAAGTAAAATGCTCTCCTACCTGCCTTCTCCACCACATCCTTGAGCTGCAGTTGGTGTGGGCCAGGGGTTTACATCAGGACTGCTGAGGGCTGATGGGGCTTTTTTAAGAGGGAAAAAAAAGATGCCTGGTGTGAGCTCAGCAGCCCAGATGACACTGTATGCAAAGGAAGGTCACAATAAAAAGCAAAAGTCCTTTTGCTAAACCCTGAAGGCTTTGGTTCAGTGCCATTTTTTGTCCAGGAGTCACATTAGTTCAGTAATGGAACCAGAGATTTGAATCAAGACTGACCAACAGCTGCTGCTGTGAGGCTGTACTGACTGCGTGACACTCACCTCAGACTGGTCTTGCTTCAGGTGAATGAGGACAATGGGGGGGTCTCTCTCAGCTGAAGGGCAATGCAGAGCTGCAGATCTTTACCATGTTGTGGAGTTAATTTGGAAATGCAGCCAGGATTCCAGAGGCTGCAAAATTTCATGGTGGCTTTTGGCTTTCATGACTGGCTTGCAGCATGAAGCATAGTTTGAGAGAGAAGTTTTCCTTTTACTCGGTATTTAAGCTCAGTTCAGCTCCCTTAGCAGTAAGTCTGTACTTGTACAGCCTTTTTTACTTATGGAGAACTACTTCTGTTTTCTTCTGAGTGTGTATGAGCTGTATTCAGCTGTAGTGCTTTAAATGGGTTCACATACACAGAACAGCTTTAAAAGCACACCCTGTGTTTGTCAATGCTCAAATTTGAAGTCCCTGAACGTCAGTTGATAACAAGGCTTATCTAACACTGAGGTTTTCCAGGAGTGCTCTGTGCTAAAGCAAGCTGTAGGGAAGGAAAAAAAGGGGGAAAACAACTTGGAATAATAACTGCCACTGAAAGGCTGTCACAGCTTTACTGCCGGAGCACAAGCAGCCTTTAAACTCACTCACCATCTCGGTGGTGCATTCTTACAGTATGAGTTCTAAGCTTTAGATTTGAGGAGAAAGACAAGGTAGAATGTCACTGCAGCATAAAGCAATGCAGGAGGCAGTGGTGGGAGCAGGAAGTCGTCCTGTCAGTAAGAGAGGTCATGGAAAAAAGCCACTAAGGATAGAAGCAACTTTAAAAATGGCATTTCACACTCCACAGCATCGGTTCACAATTAGTTAAATACAAAGCTCTACTTGTGTATTTAACAAAAATACTTCAGAGTTGCTATTTGCTATAACAGGACTTAATACATAACATCTAAAAGCTGGGAAGAGGTGAGCAGCTGGAACAAGGGGTCTGCAATTCAAGTGCAAGTGTTGTTTCTGTGGTGGCTGTCAACACGCACATGGATCAACATCGGTGTTGAAGAGGTGGCTTCTCGGAGTCCAGGATTGCTCCTTGCCCAGGACCAAGCTGGGTGATGTTCAGTGTCCCCTTCCTTGCCTATCCCAGGTGCTGTGGCTCATGGGGACACAGGACCAGCCGGCCATGAGCAGCAGCAGCAGACACGGAGAACAGCAGAGCCGGATGGAGCCCCGGCAGCATCCCTGACTGAGAAGACGGCCTGAATGTGCTGCAGGGACACTCCATGCTGCAGCTTCTTCGAAGGTCAGACCCAAAACCAGGGAATGCTTCAGGTAACACAGCTGCTGATCAAGCTGGGACTGATTTGCCACTGCAGCCCAATGCTTCTCTCCATCTTTTTGCAGGGTTCAAAGGATGATTTTACTTTTTTAGGAATGCAGGTATCCATCCTCCTTTTGTCCGGTATCCAGAACGCTGCATTCAGAGCTACTTCCATAACTTGGAGTGATAGCATTTCAGGGCTTGATATTCAATGTATCTGATGTAACACCACTGGGGTATTGTAAAACACCCGTAAACAGGAAAATTCAATTGCACTTTTTGCCCCCTTCCAGCCAGTAGTGGAATGTGAGGAAGCATTGCCGACTTGCATCATCACATCTAACTAACATCAGCCCTAGTTATACCAGAACAGGGGGAAGGCAAGACTGGGACGTTCAAAAATAGCTTTTTATCCAAATCAATAGGGTAAAGGCAAACTGCTGAACGCTTGCCTGCAGCCAGACAAACACCACAAGGCAAAGTAAGATCCCTTCCATTAAAGCATCATCTAACATCTCAGGCTTATAGGACAGAAAAGAGGCAGCGGTGATGCAGCTGCATCCAAACTTGAAAATAAACCCAATAATGGACACAATTCTGGGGGCTGGGTCTTTAGTTAGCACAGCAGAGTATTTAGGCACTAGTTAGATATGCAAGAAGTATCTCAAACCTTATTGTATTAAATATCCACACAAATATAGGAAAGAGTTGACTGAGTTCTACTTCTGTCCCTTTATTAGGTCAAAAACCGAATGCAAGTGTGTCAGAATAAGCCAATGTCCTGCAGCTTATTACACACCAAATCCCAAATATAGAAAATAAATGATAATCCTGTCTACTTCCATAAAAAGGTAACTTTTAGAGTGAAGTTTCCAGACTTGCACAAAATAGGCAGAAAACTGCACACAGTTTCCCCAAGAACAGCAGTTTCATGTCAAAGGTGGGACCACCTGCCAGCCAGACCTGCTGTACCACAAGCTCTGCTGCTGGCACTGAACTGGTGACCGCCTCTCTCCATCCCCCACCACCTCTGAAAATCCGTGACAAGATACAGAAAAGTCAGCTCTATGAGGGAGTAACAGTGAATTAAAGGACTGTAACAGGTATCCAGAGCTCAGCACGAGCGGATCAGGCAAGGCTGTTCAATTGCAGTTGTTTGTTCTCATCTGCAGTTGTCCTCCTGGCCTGACCAAAGCAGAACCAGTGCCTGTGGAGCTCTTCTGTGGCCACCCTGCTTGGACCAGTATCCTCCTCTCTCTCATCTATCTTTAACCACATGCAGCACCTCAAGCTCCTTTTCCCACCCCATCTCACCTTTCTCTCTTGGTCTTCTCCCACCCAGCCTGCTACAGAGGACTCCAAAATGCAGATGAGAGGAACTACAATAGCACAGCACGTGTAAACAGTTAGTAGGCCTGCCACATCTTTATTGCTACAGGTTTGGCAAAGGGGCAGTCTCCATCCTTAGGTGGAGTCTGAGGCAAAAGGATAGCGCTTAAGGTAAAAAGTGATGAACAGCAAACATTAGGAAAAGCAGTCAAATATTTCAGGGCTCTCAGAAAAACCTGGATCTGGAAGATACTGAGAAACTAATGTTGCACTGGAATGGTGGCTTGCCCCTGACCCTGAAGTAGTAGTGTGCAGTGTGTGATGGTCCCTTCTGACCTACTGGCATGATTAGTCGTTCTCCTGCCCTGCGAAGACTACTACACATAGCTACCGCGACCGGTGGTGCAGTTCACAGCAGTCTCACAACTCGGGCGGGTCATTCCTTGTGCAGTGTTTGATGGAGGTGAAGGTAAAGTGGTTTCTTGGTCAACAGTTGCAGTTTCTTCCTTTTAAAGTCAGTGGGTTTTTTGTACCTGTAACCACAAGAAAGTGAGTTAATGTGGCTGCGAGGGGAGGTGAAAAGCGCCTCCTGTACAGATCTTATTGCCTTAATCTCTTAAATGCATCATCTGACAGGACTCACTGGAAGCTACAGCAGTGAGCAGCTTTACAGGAAGACATTCAAACCCACTGTTTTCTCCAAAGATTTCTGTTTTCCAACGAAGCCCTCCTGCTAGCACAGCCTGAGCACCCACAACTGCAAGCTTCACCCTCTTCCCCCCCCACTCAGCCCTTCAGCCGCACAGCAAGGGCAGGATGCACATCCCAGCCACGTAACTGCCTCATCGGCTGGTTTGTGTAACAACCACCCAGCAGTGCTTTGAAATGTTCATAACATTCAGCTACAAAGCAGTGTCCGAAGTCTCAAATCAGATTTCCTCTACAGCAGTTCTGTACCAAAAGACTCTGTGAGTTGATTTTAACTACAGCAGATCTGCTGCTCAAGCTAAGGTCAAAATGAAAGTGTGCCATTCACAAGTTGTTAATTTCATTGAAAATGTAGTTAGAAACACCAGCATTTTGTTTGGAAAAAGCCTAGGTTGAGAAGGGCCTCCAGCCATTTTATTTGCCTAAAAACATTCTATCTTCCCTTCTTTATTAAAAGCAGAATATTCCTTATGGAAGTCCATCTAATGACTCCAAGAAAGCAACAAGCCACACATTGTAACTGAAGTCTAGGCCATTTCCTCTGTCATTGGCATCTACAATCACAAGTCACTTACAGTTCTATAACAATTGCCCCAGGTTTAATTTCATCCATCTCCATGAAAGCAAAGCACTTGGTGCTGGTAAACCTTTTCTTAGGCTTGTAGTGTTTGAATTCAAAGAAAATAGCTGCACCTAGAGAGAAAAATGGTTTAACAGAGAAGTTAGCAATTATGGCCAGTAGTTTGCCATTAAGATGCTCTACATACATTGGAGGGAATTATCTCCAGGACTTGGGTTATTTACTCAAAAGCTGTACCATGCTCTTAGAAGGCTCACAAGAGCTTCTGCTCTTCACTCACTGACTCATATCCAGGTAATAGTATTCCCAATGACTAAGAAGGTGATAAGGCAGCTCAATTATCTGAGTAAAGCAGACTGCTGCATTTATCTCTCTTCATTCCTCCCCTGCCTGCAAGTCATCACAGTGACCAATTTGCAAGAGACAGGATGCAAAGGTCTATTTTTATCCTTGTCTGGATCTAGAGCCCTGCAGCAGCAGCTCAGGCACAGCCTGGTTATTAGATCAGGAGCAGGCTGGTGTCTGTCTCTGCCTGCAAAGCTCCCAGACCCTGTTCCTGGTCTCTGATGCCACATACCTTTTGTTAGTCTTTCAATGTGTTTCTGAATCTCAATGTCCACATTAAAATGGACATACATGTCCTCCTTCCTCACAGCCACAGGAGTGTCTTGCACAGGAGTCAGATCTATCCCATTCAAATCTGCAGGAAAGAAACAGCATGAGAATGGCAGAAGCTTCTTCAAGCTACTGCTTTAAAACATGTAGAAATCACTCCAAATGCTGCCACAGAACATTCATGCCCATCTGGATTTTCTCCTTAAGCTCAGGAAAGGGGCAATCCTGCTCCTTCAGTGGGTGAGTTTTCTTTCGGATTACAACATGAAAACAAATGAAGTTCTGACCATGTCTAAGATGAAAGCTGGGAATTATTCCTCTTTTCATTTTTAAGAGCACATTTCTTTCTGCACCAGGAAGCCAGCAGAACAGGATAAGCACCAAAGGCTGCCCTGCACACAGGGTCTGCGGGCACAGCTCATACACCACGTGTACACCCAGCATAGCAGAACTCCTCTTGGTTTCTGTACTGGCAGAGGCATGCTGGGGCAATGGGCTGGACTCCACCAGTGGCCACTGGTTGTATTGCTTGGGCACAGCCACCACAGATAGCATTGTTTCTCACAAAGCCTCCACGGTTTACACAAGTACATTTGTTCTCTTACTCCTTCTCTCACTAGTGATCCCTTTCCCTCAGGTGGAGCAAAGTTGCTAATGACAAGGCCAAGACTCCTAAGTACAGAGCACATGCAGTGTGCTTGGGGTACAAGCTGGAGCCATGGAGCACCACTGATGCACTTTGTCCCAGGAGTGGGCTGGGACCACCAATGTGGCATCAGGACCAGGCCTCTCCCCAGACCTGCAAAGGAGCAGCCTGGTATAGAATGAAGGAAAACAGCTACTAAGTGCCCTCAGACTCCTAATAGGGACAAAAAGACTTTTCAGAGTTACTTTTCCTCACCAAAAATCTCAAGAAATAAAGTAAAAAAGTCACCAGTCTTAATGGCAGCCATCATTTATAGGGGGTTGCAAACAGAGCACCACAAGTTAACAGAAAGACTTGTTGGAGAAGTAAGCCTGGCACTACACAGTCTTGCCTTAGCTCCAGAAAGGAAAGGAGAGCTCACCCTGAAGGCAAGCACCAGTTTTAACGACATGTAAGAACTTAAAACAGACAAACAACAAATGCTTGTGTTACAAGTTCTGATGAGTTCCAGGACCCAATGCTAAAGCCCTGTCAGGGGTTGGTACCTTCCTGTTGGCCAAGAGAAACTCAGCATGGAAGAATTACATTTGATTAAACCCTCGCCCTTGTAGCCATCCCCACCACTGAAGTCACCCATCCCTCAGCTCTCTGGCATACAAGAGGCAAAGCAAGAGCCACAAGTGACTAGAGAAACGGAGCCCAAAGAATAGTTACACAAGCTAAAAGCAATGCAGCAAACCTTAGGCAACACAGCATAAACAAAGAAATGTTACATGTTTCCAAGGCAGAAAACACAAGAAGGCAGCTGTATCTTCTGGGGGAGAAGTAAGAGTCATGCTTCAGCTTCTACCCCAACCAAGTGAACTCCTCAAAGGTCCAGGGAGAATCAGAGGAAACAGGATTAAAGCTTTCTATCTGTGTATTTGGGTAGGTAACGCTTGAGAACATCACTGGGATTCAAGTGACATTCAACACTGTGACCCTTGCTTCTGCCAAAGAGCTTGTTTGCTGGAGGAAGGCCTTGCTCACACATCTAACAAACATTTTATCCTGACGTTGGTATCCAGTAGCACGCTGAAAGAGGATGTATACAAGGTCACTACAGCAGCTGAAAATAGCAAGAGGCTGTTGGCTCAGCTACAGATTTCTATATGATAAGCAAAACCATCATATACCTTGAAAGACTCTACTGATAAGCAGAAGCCAAGCAGGGAAAGCAGTTCTGACTACAGGGGCTTCCTGCTAAGAGAAGAGGCAGAGGATCTCACTAGAAAGAGCCTGAATCCCAACAATCTCAGCCTCAAGCAAAAGCTGTCATGTGGAAGAGTGAGAAATCCTAATGTTGTCTATCATGGACTGACAGGAGATTCTTTCTCACTCTTGTCAGTCGAGGAGGCACACCGAAGGGGAGGCTCTTAGCCCACCAGGCTTTGGCTGAAATATTTCACTGCCAAGGCTAAAACAAATGCTAGATGTTATCTCACTTGCAAGCTTTGCTTCATACCCATTCCTTTAAACCTTAAGCCTTGGTAAGATGATCTTTGTTTCACTAAAAATTAGTTCAATACCAGAACAAAAATGAAGTCAATGGGCTGTGGTTCCAGAAAACCTAGTATTTGGCTGGGGAGTACACGCAGTCCAAACAGATCTGTGCTTAATAGTCAGCTGAAGAAGCTGGAATAGAAGAGTCCAGTGCTTCTGTTACTGACAAAGAGTCACGGATGCTCAGCTCCCTGCACAGTGAATGCACCCCAGAGCGCACAGCTTAATGTGTTTCCTGCAGGGATTCACCTGCCAGGGTCTCTCAACTACAGAATGGCTCCACTCTTGATAACAGCAGAAGCCTTAACCCCTCAACAGGAAATGCAAGTACCAGGGAGTACTTTTCCCAGCAGGTTGGAAAATCAACCCAGCTTTTAGAAAACACGCTCCCTCCAAAGCAGAAATGAGGAGCAGGAAACAGAAATCCTTACCCTTCACACTGACTGTGATGTAAGGATCAATGCACTGCCCAGCATCTTTCAGACCGATTTTCTCTATGTTTATGGTGAGTAATGTCATCCCGGGTTCAGATGGCAATCTGGGTAATAAAGTACCTGCAAAGAGCAAAGGAGTAGTAGTGTTATTAATTATTAACCGATAACCCTTTGTGTTATCTTACAGCAGAGGCTTTGTTTATCCCAACAGCTCTCATGGAAGATGCTGTTCTCCGTAGGAGGTTCAAAGCCCAAGGATTCATATCCCAAGAGTACACAGCACTACAGGAAAAGTCTCTACAGCTTTTGACAGGTTTTGAAGTCCACACCAAGACCAACAAAACAGAACTGCCACAAGTGAAATGAATTCATAACAACTTAATGCATAAGAACAGAGAGTAGCTTTGTTTCAAGCGTTCTTTCCTGCCCTCATGCAGAATAACTCATTCATGGAACTCATTTCATGTAGTTTCAGGGATTAAATTGGGAAGGCTGGATTCAATCTACAGTTGCAGGAAGTTCAGACACTTAATCAGGAGTCCCACCCCACTGAACATGGCTTAGCCTGGGAGAGTAAGGAGGAAAATGGCATTGCTGCAAATCCCATTGGACAGAAGGGAACCAGAAGAGAAATTCTTAATTACTCAAGTTCTCCTGCCCTCTACTTAAAGGAAAAATGAGGAATAAAGAGCATTTGCACCTCCCGAGTTCCCTTCTGCCTTAAGGAAGGAGCTCCCAGCTCTGCATCAGGAACATTAAGTATCAACGCTTTGTGGTCAGCATAAATCATCCACACAGCACTGAGGAAGAGTGTGGAGCTGGCAAGAAAGCCAAACTGTTCATTAAAAGCCATCAGATTGTCATCAACAAGGGAGTGGGTTTCTTCATGCTGCTTTTAATGACAAGTGGCAAGCTTCAGGCCTCTCTCCAGTATTAGATGAATATGCACCAAGTCAGAAAATGCTTAGACTCAAAAGTGAGTTTGATTTAAAGCTTTGGTTTTCTAATTACAAAATAAATGTTACTCCAAGGCTTGCAAATCAAAGCAATAGTTTCCTTTGACAAGTCCAATATGGGTTTTTCTTGATACTCTTTTTCCCTCTTGATCCATTTGAGGAACTGCAGCAGCAAGGAGTTTCTGTCCTGTCAGAGAGATTGGCTTTGCAAGGGGGACCGTGTATTCTGCACTTGGAAGTAGAGCCACAGCAAGATTTCATGAGCATTCCTACATCCAGTCCCTCCTTCAGGGTCACCAGCAAGGCTCGAATGCAACACCTATGATGCAGTACATGTCTGTATTTCCTGTCTTGGCTGCTAGCAGGCTCACAACTTCCAAGCTACTGCATCTGCAGACACATCACAACATATCATGGCAGAATTTGACCCACCATTCTGAAGTAATGGGACAGGCTTCTGACTGTAGAATGAGAAACGTTAGAAGGGAAACTTATTAGAGAGCACCCACTTCTGCAAAGCAGCATCCACACTCCAGTTAATCCTGCTGTCTCTCTTGACCAGATATTCAAAGACAGAGTTGTTCTTATTTCAATCTAAATGAAGGTAGAAGCAAACCCATCCTTGTAGGCACAAAACTCTCTGCTCTGCCATCTTTCTGTTGTCTCCTAAAAGCAGCATGCCCCCAAGAGCCAAGAACAACTGTACCCTTCAGTTTTCCTATCCATCACTTCAAAGGACTAAGTGATGGGATACTTGACAGAGAAATCATTTGAAAGATGCACCAGACTGGCATCTATTATAAAAACAGTGGTGGAAGTTATTCTGTTCTTCAAACATGCTTTCCAGAATGTGTGAAACTGCAGAGTTGCAACAAACAGAAGTCCAGCTCGCTTCCAGCTGGTAAGGGAACAGAAGGACAGATGGTCTCCAAGGAACTCGGTTTCCTTTCTGCCTTAGCAGGAGGAGCAGCCAAGCCAGCAACAGACCAAGGACTGTAACCTGCCTCCTGTGAGCCACAACCACCCAAGTAGGTCTTTCCCTGAAGCTTCTGTAGTCACCCCACAGAGGAGCCACTGGCTGATAGTAGCTCCCTATGATATAACTGTGCTAGGGCTGGGCATTGCACTGCCAGGCTGCCACCACAGCCTGGGCCGGGCCCTTCACCTTCAGCAGGCTCACACTGAGGCTTTCATGAGCAAACTGCCAACCACCTCAGAGAGAACCACAGGGCATCACTGCCAGTGGGGAAAGGAAGCATCCACAAGTGAAACGAGTGACCTCCTATGAGTGCATTTCAGACACACAAAGGTGAGCAGCCCAACAGCCACCAACGCAGGCTGAGTTCACACTCTCCCTGCCCAAAGCCCGATTCACAGAAAGGGGGAAAAGTGACAAGTCTCCTTCTGGGTTCACAGATGGAAATGGTTCACAGAAGGATCCATTGCCAGCACAGCACTGGAATAAAGAAGTATATAACTAGGAGAAAGGCAGGAAACCTTTGCTGTTAGAGGCAACAAGCCATTGGTCAGTTCAGGTCTGCACAGCTCAGAAGCCTAACTACAGAAGTACTCTTTGTGTAAGATTTCCCATAAAATGTGTGTTCCACTGAAGAAAAATCTAGCTACACCTGCCTTTGGCTACACCACAAGTCAGACTGTCTTTATGAGCAGAGTAGAACTTCAAGAGAGCTATGACAGGTGGGTCAACACACATGTCCATCCCTCCTTCTGGTACACACAGCAAACGCAAATCAACACCTAGATGCCAACACCATAGATGTACTAGGATTGTTACTAAGGATTGTATCTTGAGGGTTGAAACTAAGAGCTGAATGAAGAACACTACAGCTACATAAATATGATCAAAGAAATAACTGTATATACTAAAAGGTTTTCATACCTTCATTGGCTCCTGGGTTAGATGAATGGTGCAATGTGATAACGATGAAGCCATGCATGTAGAAGACAAGACCATGATCAGTTAGACAATACAGTTATGCACTATGGATTAAAGGCATATAGAAGCAAAGAGTGAACACAGTTCTATCAATTCAACATGGAAAGTCCACTTGACTCATAAGGCTCACCCTACAGAGCTGCAAACTGCTTTTGTTTAACCCTTATGACCCAGAGAAAGAGCAACAGACCAACTTCCAGTCAGGTAAGAAATACCACATTCATTTACACTCAGTGGGAAAATGAGATCTGTGTTCAAGTAGTACAAGACCTCCTTACAGTCTGAATTATTGTAGCTATGGGGAAATCTACCTTAATGCAAAAAACCAACAACAGAGAGGTTAGATTTGCAGTCTATTAAGCAGATGACAATGTAAAATATCAGCAAGTTCTGGCATTGCTCTCACCTTCTCTTAAAAGCATG
Source organism: Agapornis roseicollis (assembly GCA_002631895.1). NCBI lineage: Eukaryota > Metazoa > Chordata > Aves > Psittaciformes > Psittacidae > Agapornis > Agapornis roseicollis. Next base: position 17,949 of record NDXB01018745.1, on the reverse strand, counting down.
GTCTTACTGAGGAATAATTCTGTAAGAAAGTAAATGCCCCAAACTTCTCCTCTTTCTGATTTGGCTACCACTTGGAAAATGATGTGACTGTAAATTCAGTCTGTCATCAACTTAGAGCCTTTCTTAAGCACACACACTCCGTGTCCACTACATACATACAGCTCTTGAGTGGCACAGAGGTAACTGTTGACACTATGGTAATGATCACAGCCTTCACCACTATACCAAGAGCTACTCAAGGTCTCTCTGCTGTACTTTGGATACACAGAATGCATTTTTATAAATGGATTTATCATGGTGAATAATAATTTACATTATTTATATTATAAAATATATTTAAATAGTAAATGTCAGCAATAAAATATCACAATATATTACAGCCTGCTTATGAATTTAACATAAACAACTGTAGGCTGTGCACCCCTACATCAGTACAGCCTGCAGGGATCTTATCCGATAGCATGCTTTGGCTCAGATCCAAGGACAAAGACATGCTTTCTCCAGGCATAAGTAATGCAGCATTCTTCCAATCCAGCTCTTTCAACTATAATTCCAGTACTAGTTCCCCTACTCGTTGTCTCCTTCCTGAAATACAGTTTGCTAACCTGCTCTGAAATGAGAACCTTGTTTCTCTGCAAAGAAACTACGCCAACCAAAAGAACCTCCACTGAAATATCCTGCTCCTTTGCCTGGTAAACTGCCAAAAGCTGAAGTTACAGGAAGACCTTTAGGATCTGTAGGTATATCCAGTTCCATGAGTGCTTTCACACTGACAAGGGCTTCAGCTATCAAAATCAAAGCTCTTTTATCTTCTCAGAGCTTGGCTTTAGTCTAAACCATTGTCTCACCAGAGGATGCAATACAAATAACCAGCAACACCTTATCACCTCTCTAGTAGGATGTGATACTCCTTGCAAGAGAAACAGTGCCACAATTTACATCTGAATGCATTTGAAACACTTAATGTAGCACAGTTAAGAAAGTGCATAGAATTAGAATACTGAGTTTGAACAGGAATAAAGGCTAATTATTCGAGGTAGATGGTACCACCCTCACAGGTTATCCATACCTCTGTTCTGCAGTAAGATACTGTTTGCTGAGCCACCTCTGTGGCTCTCTAATACATCAGAGTTTACATTAGCCTGCTGCTCCTCACCCAAACTTTGCAAATCACAGGTGGGGAAACAGGCTTCTCAGAGACACAACTTACACATGCTACCCAGGCTGGCATGGCAAGGCTTGTGCCCCTACCTGGAACTCTAGCAGGAAAAGAGTCTGGAGACCCTGCTCCAGCTCCTCCTTCCTCATCATCCTCCTCAAACTCCAAGTGTTCCTCTTCTCCAGGTGCCAAAATCTTCCTGGAAAACATGAGAAAGAAGGATGAGACCAAAGATCATTCATCATCTGGCTTTCAGCTCACAGCTCAATATAGAGCAGGGGCAACATGCTTTAATGTCATTTCATACATATTAACCTGTACCCACAGCCTCAGACAGAGGCTGCAGGAGCTCAGCCCAATAGAAAGCACAGAGTCTAAACCCAAGAGTCAATACAGAGATGTAGGGATGTGCCACATCCTGATTTTACCAAAAGCATGGGTGTGATTTTTGGTGGTACCCAGACAGACACAATTCAAAAGTACTTTTATTAACCAGATCACCCAAAGCAGTGCAGCAAGTAGGTGGCTCTGGGAATTGTAGTGTTTCAGGTGTACCCCAGGTCCCAGGCTATGCTCCCATTCAGACACATGTCTGTACATGAAGTGACCCAGTTCCCTCTTACCTGAGTGGGACAGGCTGAACATCAAAGGGGAACTCCTTATTGTAAGTGAGGATATTCTTTAAGACTGCAGAGAGGGGAAAGAAATAAGAATCCAAACCCATAAACAAGCAGTAATTCTACTGCCCTGCACAGCAAGGTCCATTCTCACATCTTCATGCAAATAGTATTAGTGTTTAAAAACATAATCAGATCATACAAAACCCCATCATCTGTCACTGTAAATACCAGTACAGTCCTGACCAGAGCTGTGCCACAGTAACATTCAGGCAGGCTAACAGTGACTCCAGCCCATAGTCACCACCACACTTAAACAAGGTGACCAAAAGCAGCATGGAAAAACTGTAATGTAATGGTAGCAATCTTTGGTGGCTGTTGAAGGGAGGGTGGCGCTGTTGTAGGCATGAAACGTAGGCTTGGATTTGTGGAGTCCAACTGTGCTGGTAAGACATTGCTCAGTTGAAATTTCCTACACTTTCGTGCATGGGGTTAAAAAGGGGGCTTGTCAGTGGGGGCTTTGGTCTGGTTTTACTGTTTGGTCTGCCTTCAGATTTTTGTAGATTGGCAAAATTCAGAAGAGACACAGTGCAACCTCTGAGCATCAAGCCCCAGAGACACCAGGCATGAAACGTAGGCTTGGATTTGTGGAGTCCAACTGTGCTGGTAAGACATTGCTCAGTTGGAATTTCCTACTCTTTCGTGCATGGGGTTAAAAAGGGGGCTTGTCAGTGGGGGGTTTGGTCTGGTTTTACTGTTTGGTCTGCCTTCGGATTTTTGTAGATTGGCAAAATTCAGAAGAGACACAGTGCAACCTCTGAGCATCAAGCCCGAGACACCCATTCTAGTCTCCAGCACCCAGTGGAGCATGACTTTGCCATTTGTATTGGAAACTTACTCAAGCTTTAGCAATTGCAACTCAAGTTGTTGTTTCCAAGAGATGAGTAAAGGGAAAACTTGTAAAAGCACGTGTGAGAAATCAGCAGTTCATGACAGCACAAGGGCCTACACATGTACAAGGGCACGCCTGCAGGGAGAGGCACTCTCCTACCAGAGAAGGGATATCCCAGACTGGGCAGGGGCAGAGCAGGTAGCAAACTGAGTCCTCTCACTGAGCTCCACTTTGCAATGAGCCCTCTCAGAGCACAGAAAATCTCCCCTTGGGACCACTGAGTGAGAACAAACAACGTTAAAGTTACACAAATACCCAGGGGTACTTAAATACCAGTTAGGCTGAAGCAGCCACTGCCCCTCTACGCTGTGCTTCTGCACACTGTGGTTCAGGCAGTGTAGGAGAGCTCCTGCCTGTCTTGCTAAGCACAGCACTCAGTAATTTACCAGACACCATCTGCGTACTACAATGGATAAATAATCCCTCCAGGAAACTATAAAGAATCCAGAAAGTCTTTCCAGCCTTTGCTCTTTCTGATTTCTATACCACTAGCTGAGAGGTACTGCCTGATTCCAGCTGGACACAACACCTGAACACACACAAAAGCTTTAAGCTTCCTTCAGTCAGAGAGGTGACAGACACAATTGATGTCAAGTCTCTTTCTCTCTCTAAAGACTTCTGCTGTGAGGAATTGGTATTGCAGATCTCAACATGGTGGCCAAGAATCACAGCCACTTCCCAACAGAAAAGCAGCCGATTAATAGCAGCCAGTCACCTTCCAGCACAGCTGAGGTCCAGGGAAAGAAGGGGATTTTTATTACGCAGAATTCCCCAGCTCTTGGAAAGCTCCATCAGACCACAGACAGAAAGTGAAACTGCCCAGGCAAGGCAATCTCAGTAAAGCGANCCCAACAGAAAAGCAGCCGATTAATAGCAGCCAGTCACCTTCCAGCACAGCTGAGGTCCAGGGAAAGAAGGGGATTTTTATTACGCAGAATTCCCCAGCTCTTGGAAAGCTCCATCAGACCAGACAGAAAGTGAAACTGCCCAGGCAAGGCAATCTCAGTAAAGCGAGAGCTCTTCCAGATCACAGGCACGATATACAGAAGCAATAGAAATCACAGTAGTTCTCCTCCCATCTTCCAAAGGTCGGCAAGCACTACATTCCTCTCTTCCCAGCAACCAGTTTCTCCCACTACATGAATGAGCCACCACCAAGTAAAAGCTTCCAGTAATGCATTTCAGCCATCACTAGAGGGCATAAAACACTCCACTGAGCGCAGGAAAGAGGAAAACAGTTTTCACAGCATCTAAACTCTTGCTGCTGCTGCCCGGAGGCATTGCTGAGCACCCACCCTCTTGCCACCGAGGCCTTGGTACCTGTCCTGCCCACGGCAGCCGCTGCTTTCGGGCATCCCTCAGGCTTGGTAACAGAGGGGATGCTCAGAAACACTTCTGGAAACATCATCCAGAATCTCCTGCCTTTTGCCACAGAAAGCTGTGGCTCATGTTATTAAAGGGGCTTTGACTCTGTGTCGTCACCAATAGCAAATCATTTTACCAAGCGATTCACTGAAGTGCTGCTTTAAATATCATCATGGTAAGAAGCAGATCTACAGCACTCAGCCTGCTGAAATGATTGTTTAAAGTCACTAAGAAAAAACAAAGCAATAAAAAAGCAACATCACAATCTTCCTTTGAAGAAAAGGAAAACCCTCTACGTCTATCACAGGGGAGAGTTTCAGCTGGTTTGAATAAAAATAACCAGATCACAGAAAAAACCCATTAGGTTACAAAGAACAGTAATCTCCCTTCCAAAGCTGTGTAAGACACCCAAGTGTTAAGAGGTTGGTTTGGGTTTTTTGCCTTTGGTTTTAAAACCACACATCACCTCTGAGAGAAAGAGCACTTCCCTCTGTGCTGCTGCTGAGAATGTGATTCACAGAGTTCTCCATGTGTGTAACTGACGGGCAGATCCCAGCACCGTGGCCTTCAGTTACGTTGCTTTTCCAACAGGAATCTAGTTCAAATACTGTTCTGCAGGCTCTTAAGCCTGTTCTTGAGCAGCAGTGGACAACATCACATTGATTTTATCAGCTCTTGAAAGATGATAACTGAAATTACCAACACCAGCACATGCTAACTCAATGAAGACCACTCTCCACTTACAGTTTTAGTGACAGCCTAAATGATACTTGTATATCTTGATTTATTCTTTCTTAAATAGACAAAACAAACCAAGTCAGATACAGGCTCCCCAGTACAACTGTCCTTGGTCAGAGTAAACATTACTGAGCAACAACTAAAACCATCGGTGTTATCAGCACTGTTCCCAGGCTGAAAGTCAAAACCACAGCACTGCACAAGCTACTAAGGAGGAGAAAAATGACTGGGGGGGGGGTAGTGAGCAAGGGGCTGCGTGGTTCTGGGTTGCCAGCTGGGCTTAAACTACGACAACAACCCAGTATCTGTTTCTCTTATAACACACATACACTGAGTTTGAAACTAGTACCTTAGTGCCTAGAGTTATCCACACAAATACAGGCCCATGGCACGTCCCAGCCTACCCATCTGTAATGTGTGTAACAACACTGGTATAAGCTTTCACAACAGGATTTTTGGGATCCAGTGTGTTAGCCATGATTTCACACAGTGTAGTCTCAAAAGAACTGTTTGCATGTACAGACCCTCCCATATTCTATTCTAGCACACAAGATTCAGTGACAAATCCTATAAACAAACAGAACTACCCAACTGCTTCACGTTCCAAGCAGTGTGAAATGCAGCTTTAATAGGAAAAGTCAGAACTTGACAACACAGGATATATAAAGTTAAAACTAAGGGCTGTGGTTGTTATAACACCACCCAAACCAAATTTCTCAGCATTTTGACAGCTTTGGGCACAAAAGTAATTAAAACAAGCCAAATTGTCTGAATAGCTGTTTTCGTTCCACCCGAACGGAATGGTCTGCCCTAACAAAGGAATCACTTCTTTGCATTGCCAACCCAGGTTTATTTTTAAGCTTTTTCTAGTGGAACACAAGAGCAAATAGACAACACACAAATGCAAACACTTCACAGTGTATTTTATGAGAGGATTGGTGTTGGCCTGATCAAGATTTACTCTATTCGAGATATACTTAAAATCCACAAAACAAAGGCATGATTCAGAGAGAAAGAGGCTGGAACAATCCCAGTCAGGCAGCAGCATTAAGAGCATCAATGTTCAATTGTTGTTGTAGAAGCACCCATTCTCCTCCAAGGAAAATAACTCAGTGTCTTTGAAAACCGATGGCCACACACTCTGCCTCAGTTTTAATACAGTTTCCTGTTGTATGAGGCATGGGCTGAATGCACTTCACACTGTTCACCAGGTTTTTAACAGCTAACAATAAATTCTCTGAGGGAGGGTAAGAGAAGCAACAGGACCGCTGCTCTGTAATAGAAATTCTGGCTTTTAAGAAAAGGAGCATTTCAAAGGAAGCTTGATGTTTGTTGCCAGAATGTAAATTCTGATCGAAGCCTTCGATAGTCACTTTTGATTTGTAGAACAGTTTGATCGATTAAAACATGATTCCTTCTCCCCCTTCCATCGTTCAGTCACTCGCAGGGCATGTGCACAATGGAGTCTGAAATCCACAGTCATCAAATAATGACAACATCTTAGATACTTTGCAAACAGAGCGCAGGAGTATCTATACAAAATAACACCAAACCAGAGATGCAGAGGCCAGACATGCACTATGTATACCGAGAAATACACAACACTTCCAACACGTTGTTAAACCCTTTCCTGAGTTATGGCCTTCACTGGCATAGCCATCTTGTAACATAAGTTTTCAGGGCACAGTTTGAAAGTATTTGGACTCTGGTTTAGTAGAGATATTAGGAAGCTCAGTTCAATGCCTGCTTCTTGATCCTGTGGAATCCCGTGCAAGTTACTTAGAGAATGGAACTGCAGAGAAGCTCAGCTTATTCATTAAGTGGAAACACTTGCCTGCCCACCACATTTATCACCAACATCCCCCTTAGTGATACAATTGTTACAGAGGCAAAATAAAATCAGCTTTACCAGCATGAAAGCAGCTTTTCCTGGTCCCCCAAAATTGCAGAAACATTAACATTCAGGATAATATTGATAAAGATGTGGAAGTTCTGATCATACGGATGCTTTGAGAACAAAGCAGCCAGTGTTACGGAAAGGAAAATGTAAGCAGATAGATACTTCCTACATGAAAAAGCTATTTCTGGACTGACATAGCAAGAACTGACCAAGGATCAGTTGGGAAAAGCAAAATCACACAAACCCCCTCAAAGATTGACTCACATCCTCTTAACCTGGGTAGTCTGGTAGCATGGCAGCGGTAGGTGATGGGTGATTGGCTGCCAAGAGCACAAGTTAAATCTTTTCAGATGCAAACCCCAAGTTTCATGCTGCTGGGAGGAAGACCACATAGTCTTGAAATTCAGTTCAAATAAGAAACGTGCAGGTCAATTTCCCAGCTGATGGCACTGTACTACTGAGAGCTGAAATGACTCCTTTGTGCAAACTTAGCAGCACCCAAAGAATTACTGATTTGAAAATATATTATCTGATACATTAGGATTACCATACCTTGAAGTTACCCGCATTACATTCTTTGCTATACATCAAGTTTTGTCTACATGGCAACAGGTATTTGGAAGAAACACCTAAACCAGCATTACTGTCAAACCACACCGTAGTCAGTTGGTATTCATGCTGCTGTTGTATTTTCCACTGTAATGATAAATGCCATTCACTTAAAATACAAAGATACTACTTACTTGGTTCCAACTTCTTCAGATCCTCGAGTTTAAATTCATCCTGTGACTGGGTGGACTAGGACATTACAAAGAAAGAGTTAGATCTTAGTGTGCACCTTCCCCTCAGACAGAGCTCCCGTATGTTAGAATAAGCACACAAGATGCTTCTGTTGTTCAAGTGTACCACGTTACTTCAAAGCTACATCCTAGAGTCCCAAACATCTCCTCAACACAGGCTAGGTTCACAGGTGAGACAGAAAGTACATTACGTCTCATTTAGTGAGAACAAACCTATCCCATGTTTCAAGCTCTAATGCAAGGTAAATGCTTTTAAAGCAACTTGTTGCTCTTTCATTCTTACTACACATAGGAACATTAAGACAGAGGGACTTGTTTTAATTCTTCCCCAGTCAAATTGCTCTGAAGCTAGATCAGCTGTAAGACTGCACTGGAAAGTGATGCTCCAAGAGGACCATTCACAGTTCAAGACATGTCCAACAGCATAACACTGGTAGAAAGTACAGTATATAGGATGAGCTTGACAAAACACCCAGCTAAGAGCTCACTGCAAACGGAAGAGGGCTTTCCATCTCTCCTTTCTCCAACACTGAGGATGCAGTTTCCTCACTGTCTGTAGCACATGTCTGCCTCTCAGTAAGCCCGTTTGACTAACTCCACAGAGAAGTCTGTAACCTTTCATTTGGAGGTAGCTCACTGACAGTTTGGAAAGCTGGAGTAGCCTAATCTGAGATGAAAAGTGGCAGAGCTGGCATCAGAGAAGTGCTGCAAGTTAGCGGATTGGCACTGGACATTCTCTTTTAGGCAGAGGATCAGGTCTTATCTATTGTGTCATTGCACCCTTGGCACCTCTTAAAATTACCCATTGTTGTCAATATTTCTTGAAGACCTAACAGGTTTTTTTCCTCTTGATTTTGCCCAAGTGCCACTGGGGACCTACTGCAAGACTCCAGAAGGACAGTAAAGCAGCTATACCCATACTATTAGAAGAATTGGAAAAGACGATCGCACTCAACTGCTTTAATCTCTGCTAAGAAACCATGACAAATTTCAGCAAGTAAAATACTTGCCAAAGTGAAGTGGATGAGAAGTTCTAGTATCTTCACACAAGGTTATAAAATCCTCTAGTTACTGCTGAGGAACCAACAGCAAGGAATGCTGCTCTTGCACGACATCATCTCTTCACTTGTGCAGGTTATGACATTGCTGCATATTCTACTGTTGCTCTGAGACACCCCACAATGGAACATATCTGCCCTTGTCACGGTGACTCAGAACAAGTGCAATGCTGCTCCAACACCCCAGATTAGATCAAAACAGAAAGACAAGTAAAGCTACCCAAATAATCCTTCAAACCCTGCACAGCCTCAAGACTGCTCAGCCCCACCTCATCAGTCCAGCTCCAGCATCCTGCCTAAATCACCACTGTACTCCAGCCTCTTGGGCAACTGACAGCAGCACAACGTAGCTGCTGCACCTTGTACAGCAATGTGAGGAACTCAGGAGCACTGCTGTGAGTAACCTGATGTAAAATTTGCCTACCTCTTTGTCGGTAAAGAGGTAATCCAGTAAACCAAATATTGCTTCAGCTGATTCATCCCTCCCCATCCGCACTCTTCTGGAAATTTGACTCACTTCCCTTTTGTTTTGGGGATAAGATTGTGTTGAGAGAAGAAGAAATTCACTTCCATGACGTCTACTTTCAGTCCAGAAAAAGGAGACCAAGAAGTAGCCTCTAAATCCTTACTTTCACACATCTGCCTACAGACGTGCCCCTTTTCATGACTGTTACAAAAGTAATTGTTATTCTACACACACATCTGTCCTCGCGCTCTATTATCACTTGTGAAGCGGCTGAAGTAGTGCAGTGATCACTCTGGGGATCTTTTTACCCTTGCACACAGGTTAGGAAGACAAACTGATCCATTCTGAAGGAGGAAAACAAGGCAAAGAACCAAAGACACAAAACCTGTGGTTAAATTCCTGTACAAACCCCAATATATACTCATATAAGCACTCAAAAAGGTTTTAAGGCAGCCACTTGTGGAATTACAGTGACAATCTGGAAAGTCCAAGTGCTCAACAGTTTGCTCACTCTGTTTTCAGAAGTTCTGGCTATGTTTCAATACCCTAAACTAGCTTGCAAGAGCTCCACAGTTACCTATCACTGAACTATGAAGTCACATAGGAAAAAAGAGCTGTACCTGTAAAGCTGCACTTCTCAGTTCCAAGCATGTTGCAATTTTAGCTATGGTTTTCTGAAAGGAAAAACACAACTATATTACTAATTCAGTACAGAAACTGTATTCTTCCATATTCACATTTTATAAACAAATATAAATACAAACAACAGCTTTTTCTTGCAAACATTTCAGACCTATTATTCAGTATCAAAAGCTTTTTTATACACAAGCAAAAAGAAAAGCACAAGAGATGGAACATTACATCTGCTATTTAACTCCCTTCCCACAGCCCATCACCACAGACAGGGGTCATTCACCCAGCAGAACCTGTAAGGATGCCTACCACAGCATAAATCGTTTAGGAACTCAATTGCTCTGAAGTGAAAGAGAAGATTAAAACTACAACCAACCAAACTAACCAGTGTATTACCTTCTGAGAACCTGAGTGGTGTGTCCTAATCTGCCCTTACAGGAGTTATTACACCTATAGTGTATGGGTGTGTATCTATCTATCTATCTATCTACCAGGCCCAAAGCAGACCAAGTCATGCTTCCTCAGAAGTTGCAGAAGCCAGCATCCCAGCACTGAAACACAGGCCACTGTTGTGGGTTTGGGTGGAAGTATAAAGGCAGATTATTTTTCCAACTTTCTATATTTGCAGTTTTAAAGAGATCTGAGTGAAGCATAAGATCTATTGATCTGCACTTGTCGTTACCTAAAATATCGTTGAGTACAACTGGGAAGTCATTTCTCATTTTCATTTAAAGAGGTAGGAGAAGGAAAGGCTTCAAAACAGCCCGTTGCTAGCAGCTTTGAAGACATTGCTTCTTCAGCTTTTATTTCCCCCTAAATAAGAAGCTCCAGCAACAGCCACATTTGTTTCTAATAGTACCACCTGAAAGGAGGAGTTGAGACTTACATAATGGACATCAAGTGGGCAGAACTGCTAGGCATATTTTACCTTGCCTGACCACCATGTGTTTGTTCATCAACTAAAAGGTTTTAGTGAAGAGAAACTGCAACTATCTGCAGAGATAAGGGCCAAATATAATTCAAAATGCTCTGTGGAACATTTATAGGGCAAGGAAAAAAAGCAACAATGCAGCTACAAAGAAAAGCAGCTTATTTCCAAAATGAGTTTTCCCCCCAGAAGGAAGATTAAAGTTGAAATACACACCTGTAACTCGTTGTCTCCTTTTAAATTGGGCAGTATAAAACCAGCTCCCCCCAAGCTGGATGCAAAAGGGAGGGAAGATTTCCTAAAGCACAACTCTAGCATCAAAGAATACAAGAGTATGGGCATCTGGCAAGTTGTGAGATACCAGCCAAAACATCCCTTTAAAAGAGGGTTACATTTTAGGGCTTCAAGAGGTTTGCAGCAGCAGATAAAAAAAAGAGACATGCTTTCCCAGCCATCTGCCCTGACTCTCCTTGCAGGGATGTCACAACTCCCTGCTCAATCGGCTGCCCCTAGTTCCAACAGGCTGTGCTAAAAGCTAAGTGGGTCCAGTTGCAGTTCACCTTATGCCAGTTCAGGAGCTGAATCATGAGCAGGTCAGACACCGATACCTCAAGGGCAAAGCCAACAGCTGAAGTGTGTAAAAGCCTCAGACACCTGATTTTCACCTCTATCACAGGTTCCTCACAGCTTTCAAAGCCATTTCTCCACAGCTGGTATCCCCTCTTCTCTTTAATACTCTGGTGCAACATGACATTAGCACAGACTTTGCATCCTCACTGTTTATATGCTGTTCATTGCATGGAGGTCTTAAAGAAATCTAGTTCTTTTGAGCACCTTCCAGCAAACCAGTGAGTGATGCTTACCAGCACAGGACACATACTGTTCTCTCCTCTGCCTGGGATGCAGGACATGCAGCTACAGTGTGCTATTTGGGAATCACAATACAGAACATCATGACTTTATACTTACAAGCAGCATAGCAGAGTAAAAATACTACAGCTCCCACACTACAGCTCCATTTCTATGAAGGTTCATTTTGTAGTCTAGGTTCAATCAATGAACTTCTACAACTCCAAAATAAATCCTGCTGCATAACAGAGATTCATGGCTGGATCTCCAGTATAGCTTGGAAACCCACAGACTTTTGAAAGACAAAGGAGTATGTACAGCTCTCACTTTGACACTTTCAGACCCACACATGGGTGTTGTGGATTTACATATATCTTCAAGCTGGATGGGAGGACACCAGGTAGTACTACAGAAGCAGATTCTCAGTCAGTAGGGTGAGAATGCACTATGTCTGTCTCATCAGCTGCAGCATAACAAAAGGAATTCCTTTTTACACTTGAGACCATCTGGAAAGATATGTTTGCAGCAAAGGTAGAATCTTAAAGAGGAAGGTGTGAAGTAATGGGTAAAAGAAAGGAATCTACCGGTTCCCTTGGGAAGGGAGGGGAAATCTCTGAGGTTTGACTACAGCTCCAACATTTGCTAAAGCCCAGCTGTTTGTATGGTTTGGGGGTTGACTGCTGAGCAAAGAGCATGCCCATTCCCCCTCTGACTACACCACACTGAGGCCCACAAGCTCCCAGGGTGCCCCAGCATGGAATCAGAACATGGAAACAGATTTTCAAGTGACTCCTCCCCTCCTGGTCTCACATGCAGAGCATTAAGCCCACACCATAAACGAGCTCTCAAGAAGCACTGTTCAACCCCTATCTCCTTTGTCAATTCACCAATAAGCACAGCAACACCCCTGCTCCCTATCCTGCAGATTCATTACTGTGTATTCCTAAAACTGCCTGAACTAGGTACCTCCTATTAGGACAAACAGCAATACAAAACGTGTGTCCTCTGGCTCCTGGGGGCTGAAGGGCAATCAAGCCTCTAGAAACAGATTAATTGAAGAGAGTTTGGAAGTCTTAAAATAGTAAAGAATAGGTTTTATATGGAATCTATTGAAACATGGCAAGCTCCCAGCAGGCATTATTCATAACTATTTTTTTAAGGGACCACACCCAGCCCAAAAGTTAAAACTGCAGCTGAACACTGCTATCATTTTCAGCTGCAACTGTCCCATGCAAAGGCTCCTTTTTGAAGCAGGGAAAACATCCTGCATCTCCTTCGAAAGACTGAAGCCACAATTAACCTTGCTAGTTTACAATAGTTAAGATTCAGTTTTATGTAAACTCGTGATTAGAAAGGGAAAAAAGTCAGTTGATCTCATAGTCAAGGTTTCTTCAGTGCAGTCGTGTGAGTAATGACTGTGCTAACTGTAATGCAGGCAAAGATGTTTGCGTAAATACAGAGCCAGAGTGGAGTTTGGCTTTAAAGAGAGGTCTAGGCTGTTAGGAGACCAGTAGTTTAATGAATCATGCTAAGAGTGTTCAACAGTGCTCTTATTTCAGTGAGTTACCATTGCATAAAGCAGCACATGGTTTTCTAATACCAAAGAAAATACAGCCCAGCATAAAAAACATTTACACGAGAAGCAACAACTGTGGTTAGAAGAGGGCTTGAAAGGTCAAATTTACTGCATAGAGAACTGGGTGAGACTAACTATAGCTGGAGGCAAGCAGAAAACGTAGCCAAACCTAAGTGGAACAATTCAAGTAGCAAAACACAGTGGTTGATCATGAGTGAAGATGGGATTTTGTCAGACAATTAAGGTAAAATAACAGCAGGATGCAGAGGGTAAGCCTGGGGTAAATCCACCAGTAACTGTATCAGTATTTTATACATGCAGCTCCAAGGTAGTGAAACTGTTGCACAGCCTCCTGAAAGGGTGACTACATTTGAACACAATCATTTGCTCTCTATAGTACTTATCTGCAGAGAAATTCTTCAACAAAATTCACGATCACTAAGGATGACTCCAGCACTGTCAGTTATCCAAGTCAAGACAGAGCCTTCCCTAAGGACTAGAACTCCAGAATTATGTCCAGCAATAGATATAAGACAAAAGAAAATGAAAATCCAGGAATGAACAGCAGTTCCAGAGACTGCTCTACCAAGGGAAGCAGCATACAGTGTTTCAAAACAGACCCTTCAGGTCCAGAGCAAAAAGGCAAGATATGAATATTTGGAAGTCTGAATTCCTACTATAAACAACACATTTATTATAACATAAATGATAACTGGCTCACAGTATGCCTAGGAAAGAAATTGGTGGTATCTGTCAAGTGTTGTTAGATTAACACACTGTAGGATTATATTAGCAAGTAACATACCATCAATTACGGTGTGGCCATATCTGCATGGGAACACCACCTGTGACCCATGAAATAAACCCAAACGTGGTAAAAGTTTATTGAGATAGATGGGGCTGAGGATCTGAACCTAGCCTTGTCCTTTCTCTGTAGCTGTAAATAGTAATTTTCCCTTGGTACACTGCTGAAAATCCATCTTCTCCACAGAGTATGTCAAGTAAAAGAAACAATTACAGTGTCACAGTAATTCTCAGCCATATGCACAGTCCTTTGGACAACAGATAGCTCTAGATCTACAGAGACTGGAACGAGGGTAGATCAAGCAGCTGGAAAACATATTTAGTCTCACAGCCCTGCCTTTTCCAGTCTATGGAATTTTGTGGGCACTCCTGGCCAGCAATACCAGATAAGCAAACCTTGAAGTTGACACGCACTTTTACACTGACTAAAATCAAGAGGTGGCTCTTATATGACATACAGAAAAGACAAGACAGACAGAAAGACAAGACATTAGAAACCAGGAGGAAATAGCATGCAGAAATGGCATGCATTGGCAGGAACTTAGTTGAGCAAAGGTAGCTTTGGGGTTTGGTATATAGATGTTTTTGAAGGGCAGTGAGAGAAGATACACTTCTATTTACCCAAACTGCTTGAAAACTCAGAAATGTGCTAAACTTCACTCCTATGTGTCAAGTAAATGACACTTGCAATGAATGGCTGAGCTCCTGCAGAAACAGGGAAACCCAGAACAGCAAGGAGCTTAACATCAAACCAAAGGTTCTGCTGTAAAGAATTTTAAGCGCTCCTTTCAAAGCAATAGCAAGACCCTTATTTTTGTGGTGACCAGAATCCTCATGGCAGGGAAGAGAAAGAGAATATTCTCTCAACTACATGTTGGGTGATCTGTCCGTGTATGTGGCTAATGAAATAGGCATCACCATTATATAAGCAGGCACAAAGTTTGAGTGCATCAGCCCCTCACTGATCTGCAAATAAGCACAAGATAGAAATGTCAGCCTCTTCTGTATCAGCTTTAGAACCAGGCATAGCCCTGCAAGGATTCAAAACAGCCACTCATTTTTTCTTTACAGAAGACTGTCACCTTAAGACACGACTGCAGTTGCACATGTAACATCTGAGGTCAGTTATCTCTGCTTCCTGAGCCCCCCAGGCCTTCCCCCATGGCTGACCTCACTCACTTCCACAATCTGGTCCAAGGTCCTTTCCACAAGATTCAGGGAACATCTGGAAGCAAACCCCTGTGCGGTCCTGGTTCCCATATTCACAGGAGATGATGCCTCCAGCAGTGAGATTAATAGCTTCACTTTCATGAAGTAACCATATTTTCAAAAGCATCCGCAGAGGGGAAACATGCTGTAAAGAAGCCTATAGCTGAGAATGGTGGAGGAAGCCACCAGCAAGGGATGGAGAGCAGGCGCAAAGAGCAAATAGCTGTCCAGCATTAACAAGGCTCTAAAGCCTTCAGTTTGGGAAAGGTGGACCAACTCCTTCTCCAAGATTATGACTGTTTAGGATGATCACAAGCCTGATCCTTCTCTTTGCAGAAGATAAACAGAACACGGACAAGTGGCTCTTTGCTTTTCTCATTGGTACATGTTGAGGAGGCCGTTACAAACCTCTGCCACACTCTGTACAAATGTGTATGTCTTTGCAATGAGTTTCTTTAAACAGATGAGGCTCATCTCCAATTCCTGTAGCCAGGACTTGTTTTCAGGACCAACATTTCCAATACAGATCCCATTACTCTAGCACCCTGTTACCATAGGCAAGATTCTGGGCTACAAAATGTCAAATTTCAGGCAACGCTATTGCTCAAACAAGTGATTTTATGACTTGGGAATCTGGAAATACAGGGATTCTCTAAACCGGTATTCCCAAGAAAAACATGCCTTTATACAAGACATGAAAAATGAGCAGGACCTTGCATCTCACCAGATTTTATTTTGCTGAAATTCTGAAGTATGTGAAACTTCAGCTAGCATTTTCCACTTAAATCCTGTCAACAGAATTGCATAATTATGATGTTAAGACAAGAAACAGCCTTTCCAATTGAAGGCAGGGAGGAAGGAGTACAGTAATCTCAGTATTTTGAAGGATTATAAACAAATCACATTCTAAGGGACTGCTAAAGCACTATTCTGCCAAGACCCCTTCCCATCAGGTGTTACATNACTTCAGCTAGCATTTTCCACTTAAATCCTGTCAACAGAATTGCATAATTATGATGTTAAGACAAGAAACAGCCTTTCCAATTGAAGGCAGGGAGGAAGGAGTACAGTAATCTCAGTATTTTGAAGGATTATAAACAAATCACATTCTAAGGGACTGCTAAAGCAGTCCCATCAGGTGTTACATGTTAAATGAACATACTCCTCACACACCCATCATGTCTGCAGTTCGAGACATTTCATGTTCAGACTTCACACCATAAATTGTGCTAACATTGTATAAGCAAGTTATCAAAAGGTCACCCAAAAAAGAAACACCCAGGTTACAAAGGGCTCTGGCCAACACACGTAACACTCAATATTACACAGCAGAGCATCTGCCACATCTAATGACAGCAACTGTTTTAGCCATGCTGGGCTCAGATTCTGTTTGCATATACTGAGGGAGGAAAGAAGGTCTCACAAGGCTCTTCTCTGTGTGATAAAAAACCCCACCGTAATACACATCACCATCAAGCTCCTTGGCTGAGCAAACACTCACCTTTTGATCTTCTGTGAATTCCGAGTTGTTGTGCTGAGACTGTGCCTCCTTCTGTAGATGCCTTGCTAATCTGGATGGGGGGGAAAGAAAGTTGTAGAGTGGGAACACAACACAAACACACACACCCTGGTCTCCAGGAAATGTGTCAACCAAAAGGTCCACAGTCTGCTGCTCCAAATAGTTCTTGGTGTGGCTTCTCTTCTGGTTTGTTTCTTTGGTGGTTGTGTTTTGTTATTGTTTTGGGTTTTCGGGGATTTAGGGTTTTCTTCTATACAAAGGTATTTATAACCATAGTAGGCCAAACTAAAAAATCCCCCAGAAGATGGACAAAGTATGCAACTATATTAGGCAGAAAATCATAGAATGGTTTGGTTTGGAAAGGGCCTTAAGATCATCCAGTTCCAACCCCCTGCCATGGGCAGGAACACCTCACACTAAACCATGTCACCCAAGACTCTGCCTGGCCTGGCCTGGCCTTCAACGCTGCCAGGGATGGAGCATTTACCACTTCTCTGGGCAACTCATTCCAGTGCCTCACCACCCTCACAGTAAAGAACTTCTTCCTTATACCTAACCTGAACTTCCCCTGTTTCAGTTTGAACCCATCACCCCTTGTCTATCACTACAGTCTCTGATGAAGACTACATATAGAATGTATGGCAAAGAAAGAACAGGTAAGAAGGTCCTTCTAGCCAACAGCCCCTTTGAAAGCACTGACCCTTTTCCTCTGCCCATCCCTTTACTTTATAACAGCCACCTATAACCCCTGTGGGGACCCACTGTGGTACAAGCCCACATCCACTTCTCAGGAGGTGTTTGAGGCCAGTGTGGCTTCAGGAGGCGATGGCTGTTGGGAGCCAGGCGCAGGGCCAGGCCAGGGTGTATCAGCTCACATCTGCGCTTGTCAGCATCACATGTGGAGCAGAGCCCCCACCCCTTCTCACCACGGAGACAGGATCACCAAGAGGTTTGGAAAGTAACAGTAAGCAAACAGCTCCAGAAAGCGAAAGGAAGCTATGGGAAGAGTTACAGTTTCCGACTGGGGAGGAAGGAGAACATTAAACAAGCAAAACCTCTGGGCAATTGTTGCCATTCCCTGCAAATCACTATCCTTTTCAAAGCAGAGAGGGAGGCAAACCCAGGGATAACAGCAGTACTGGGGCATCGCAGTACACTTCTGTTTGGAACCTCCCAAGTTTGCACTGTTAAAGGGATTCAGCTTCCTGCCACCACTGCAGTGGGCATCAGCCCAAGGTATTTTTTATCATGCCTGTGTAAAACGTATCCACCAAAACAGGTTATCAGCAAAGCCTGCCAGAATCAAAAATCAGAACTTGATTATTTCTTTGCTTTTCCTCAAAGTAAGCTCTTCTAAAAAGCCACAAGGATTGAGG
>NDXB01018743.1:12792-41688 GCA_002631895.1 Agapornis roseicollis | reverse complement strand
TGTCCATCAGTTCTGTAGCCCCATCATAGAAGGCCACCAAATTGGTCAGGCAGGATTTTCCCCAAGTGAAGCCATGTNTGTAGCCCCATCATAGAAGGCCACCAAATTGGTCAGGCAGGATTTTCCCCAAGTGAAGCCATGTTGGCTGCCACCAAGCACCTTGTTGTTTTTCCTGTGCCTTAGCATGCCTTCCAGGAGAATCTGCTCCCAGATTTTGCCAGGCACAGAGGTGAGACTGACTGGTCTGTAGTTCCCCGCGTCATCCATTTTCCCCTTCTTGAAAATGAGGGTTATATTTCCCCTTTTCCAGTCTTTGGGAACATCACCTGATTGCCATGATCTCTCAAATATGATGGCCAGTGGCTTAGCAACTTCACTCACCAGCTCCTTCAGGACCTGCAGATGGATTTTATCAGGTCCCATGCGCTTGTGCACATTCAGGTTCTTAAGATGGTCTCAGACCAGATCCTCTCCTAGAGTGGGCCCAAGGTCTTCATTCTCACAGTCCCTGTGTCGTCCTTCCAAGACTTGGGTGGTGCAGTCAGAGCCTTTGCCATTGAAGACCGAGGCAAAGAAGTCGTTCAGAACCTCAGCCTTCTCCAAATCCTGTGTAGCCAGATCTCCCGTTAGCTTCCTGAGACAGTTCATGTTGTCCCTAGTCTGTCCTTTGCTTGCTATATACCTGCAGAAGCCCTTCCTGTTAATCTCCTCCTTGCTTTTAATTGTCCCCTTCTTCCCTTTTCTGTTGTTGTTGGTTTGGTTGCGGTTGGGGTTTTGTTGTTGTTGTTGTTTTATTATTTTTGTTTATTTTTAATTTTTATTTCTGTTACCAGCTCCCAGCTTCCTGGATCGAGGCCTGGGTTCAGTTACTTAAGTATGGACATCTATTATCATTTGAAATGAGTTGTGTTTTCTGACTGGCCTCCAGCAGGACAGGGATTTCCCACAGGTTCCACAAGACATCTGCATGAGGCTGACAAATGTGTTAATACCATAAGGCACCAGATTGGGCCAGACATGCTTGTATTTAGGTAACTGGATGAAGTTCCACTAATCAGAAGACTAATGGGAGCCCAGAGCAGGGCTCAGCTCACCCCCTGAAGCAGACATCAGATGGGTGAATGCCTCTCCAGGTTCCACAGACTGTATTGACTTGTGATCAGGAGAGGCTGGACACCTAGCATACACAAAGGTGCCTGCGTTTAGGTGTTTCAATTGTAGCTGAACTGCACAGTCCAGGCAGGATCTGGCTGCTTAACCAGCTCAGGCCCATCCAAGAAGACACAAATAGTTTCTCTCAAACCCTCCCTTGGATGGGATGAAGTTATAATCAGCCCGTCTTCCTTTGTCCGTAGCTGAAAGGAGTTAGTTGCATGAAATCACCATCCAAGCTTATAGGGCAGGAGACTCAAAATGGCTTTGTTGTGGCTCACAACACAGGTAATTCCATTCTGTATTCCCTGGGCAGGCAGCACAGATGTTTCTGGGGATAAAATAAAGAAAAAAAAATAGTTCAATATCTGTGAAAGCCCCTATAAACTTGAAATCAAGTTATATATGGTATTAATTCAATTCAAACTCAACAAAATTACGTTTCCTTTATAGAGTAAGAGCACTCACCTGCTGTACTGTCCTGGTTTTGGCTGGGATAGAGTTAATTTTCATCCTAGTAGCTGGTACAGTGCTATGTTCTGGCTTCAGTCTGGGAATAGTGCTGCTAACACATCAAGATGGCAGAGGGAACTGGAGCTGTTTAGTCTGGAGGAGGCTCAGCGGGGACTTTATCTCTCTCTGCAACCACCTGAGAGGAGGATGGAGTGAGGAGGGGTTGGTCTCTTCCAAACAAGTGACAGGACAAGAGGTAACAACCTCAAGCTGTGCCAGGGGAGGTTTAGACTGGATATGAGGAACAATTTCTTCACATGAGGGTGCTCAGGCATTGGAACAGGCTGCCCAGGGAAGTGGTGGAATCACCGTCCCTGGAAGTGTTCAAAAACTGTGCAGATGAGGCCCTCAGTGACCTGGTCTAGTGGTGGCCTTGGCAATCCTGGGGTAGTGGTTGGACTTGTCAGTCTTAAAGGTCTTTTCCAACCTAGTTTATTCTATGATTCTATGATGTTTCAGTTGTTGTTTAGTGCTTACTCTAATCAATGACTTTTCTGTCTCATGCTCTGCCAGTGAGGAGGGGCACAGGAAGACAGAAGGAAGCAGAGACAGGATACCTGACCCGAATTAGCCAAAGCAGTATTCCATACCACAGCACGTCATGCCCAGTATAGAAACTGGGGGGAGTTTGCTGGGAGCTGCCAATCCCTGCTCAGGCTTGGCGGGGTATCAGTCAGCAGGTGGTGACCAATTGTACTGTGCATCGCTTGCCTTTCTTGGGTTTTATTCCTCTCTCTCATTTCTCTTTATTACTATTGTTGTTGTTATCCTTTACTGCAGCTACTAAACTGTTCTTATCTCAACCCACAGGTTTTACCTTTTTCCAGTTCCCCTCCCTGTCCCATGTTGAGGGAGGGTGAGCAAATGGTCACTTGGTATTTGATTGCTGGCGGCAGTTAAACCATGACATGTTCATAAATAGAATGCAGATGACCAGGACAAGCATTATCAAGCTGGCGAGCACTTTCATGTACTCTGAAAACCAATTACACATTGTCATCTCCAGCTCCTTAACATTATTTCTTCCTCCTCCTTTAAATAACGAAGGCAACAGACTGCAGATTACATGCAGGAGTGGCACAGCCAGCACACATTTAGTGACATTATTAATATCAGGTATAACAGGAACAGCATTTATCTTCCAAAATGTGCCTCTTTTCACAAGTTAGAGAACCTTATAGGGTACTATTGGAACTGATATGAGTAGTTTAGACCCTTAGTTGAGACTTTCTTTTAGTTTTCCTTAAACAAAGAGTCTGTTTTCCACCTTCGACTTGCAACAGAGGAATTGTCTTAAGCAGAAAATCAAGAAGTGACTGGTTCCTTTGAGATACGCACAGAAACAGGCATGCAGAAAAATCACGCTTTCAGCTCTTACAAGATTTTTAAATTTTTCCTGCAATCTGAGAGCTAATTCTACCTTTCAAATCCTGCACAAAATCATACTTTCCAGTGTTGCTCGTTGAGGAAAGATCATGAAAATTTTAGGCTAAAGGATAGGATACCAAATAAAAAAGCTCCAAATATATCATTAGAAATAGTAACAATATTTTAGTCTTAACTGCCATGACATTTTAAAACAAACCCAGTTTTTAAAAGGCTGAGGTTGACTGCTGGAACACTGGCAAGGTCACAAAGGCACCTGAAAGCATATTTCGTTTAAATGGAATTAAGTACTTGAATATCTTTGTGCTGGCATTTAAATAAAATATGAAGCATTTCAATGTTCTATGTCTACTTACACAGCCAAGGCAAAGGGTCATGGGATTCCCATCCTGCTTTACAGACCCACTCGCATCAGGACAAGGAAGGTTTAAACCCTGTGTCTCCACCAGCCAGCATATTCCCCAGTTGCTGGGTTGGCACACAGTAGGGGAGAAAAGGACCACTGCATCCTCCCTGCACAGACAGCACCTGCACTTCTCTGCAAACCCACCCTGAAACACTGCAGTGTTTAATTATGGGGTCATTTGAACCAAGCATTACAAAATGTCATGTATTTTTCCCTCTTTTTGGCCAAAACTATTCACCCAATTCAATCAGGATGTGAAACTGAGCAGCCTCAATAGATTCATGTGAAGAACAATACCCTTTTCTTTGCACAATATTTCTTTCAGCAAAGCCTCATACTGAGTCCAAGCTCAAGGTGCCCGATGCCAGAAGAAGCAATACCACATACCATCTCTGCACTCAGCATGAACGTGCTACATTGACAATGAGTAAATGAAAATAAATGGCAAAATGAAGAGGCGTAAATTTTACACAATATGAAATAACCCAGTTCTCAGAAAAGGAGACTGAAGCACATGCATACGCATATGTGTGTATTTTTCACTTGTTTCACAAAGAAAAAGGAGTTAGGGGGAGAAAAGAATAAAATGTAAGGGTCAGGTTGGGGACAGGAAGCTCATAATGATGTAATCTGAAGATGAAAACGTGACTGTGCAGTTCACTTTGCCTGCTGTTCCTTGACTACCCTAAGCTGTATATGAGAGACATTTTTCTCCACTTTGGAATTATGATCTAACAAAGATGAGTTCCACACTTGCACGGCCCTTCAGGCTAAAGAGTCAGTAATTTTACCCTTTTTGAGTTTCATATTATCCCATTACCCACTCCCCACACAGACACTGTCTTCATTTTAATGTATATATATATATTTTAAATCTTTTCCTATCCATTATTTTTATTATTCATTATTATTTATACAAGCTTCTCACACTGATCTGGTTTACCTTTCTCTTCTTCAGTCAGCCCAGGTAGCTTTTTTATATGAAAACCATGTATTTTCAACCATAAGATTTTTAAGAGAACAGTATTTCAAGTGTCACAGTATTATATAAATACATATCTAACTTACATGACCCATATAGAAAAGGTAAAGGAAAATCGTATATCTCACTTCTCTCTGAAGGTGCTCTTTTGCAGATTTCTCTCTCCCTCTTAGAGAAAACATGCCTGCTCTACATTTTTACAATTGTTTTCCATTATTTTTCTGAGTAGGTTTATTTCTGCCCCTTTATTCATAAAGATCTTATTTTACTCTCTTACACATCTCCTTGTCCTGGGGCTCTATGAGAAGAAGCTGAAACCAACCCTCTGAAATGCAAATACAAGTCAACTTATGAACATGAGTTTAAATTTTGGACAGAACTGAAATGCTAATCAGCCTTTAGCTGCCTTCAAATTGGCTGATTTCTCAAAGATTAACATACATAGCCTCTCCTGAATGTTTTTATAATAAACCTTTACATAAATTTTAATTGGAGTCTGGGTATTATTTGTGCACATTCTCCTCCCACATTAACTGCGTGGTTGAAGGAAGCTCTCTTGGTTCATTTACTATCAACAACACAATGCCATTCACCAAGAGGACACAGGGGCATAAGGGCATTGATCAGCTTGAAATGAGAACAGAAAGACTGTGGCAGGCTTTCATGGGCACAGACCAATCTCTTCCTGACTGAGACATGAGCACCACAAACACAGTCCACAAAAAGACATTAACTCCCAAATTAGAAGCAAAGTCTGAGATTTGAACAATATTATCTATTTATATTTTTTTTTTTTTAACACATGTCATAGGTTTCAGGTACCTATTCTGCCCATAGAAGGAACAGTCTGTGGTTACATACCCCTCTCCTGACACTTTTTGGGGATGTATTTCACAAACATAAAGTTCATGAACTACAAAATAGAGAAAAAGGGGGAGGAGGAGTGAAAGAGCGGTGAATTTAACATCAGCTTTTCATTTAATTTCACTGAAAGAAGTTGCATTATCTTCACAATCACTGCAAGTGAAATCTCTTATGTGTATCTAGAATAAATTGAAGTTTGAAGCAAACAAAATAAAGGTAGAATTGACTATTCATAGCCACACAGTCTTCAAGTCATAATACCCTTCAGTGAAAGGCTCTTGCTGATGCCAGTCTGAATAGTCTGGCAGAACACAAGACAGAGTGAATACAATAGAAATTTTGAGATTCAATTTATAACATATAATTATTCCATATTTTAATGTATTATAAGCTTAAATTATCCACATTGGAGGATTTTAGTATTTCAGGTCTGTGTAATAGAATAGAAATTTTTACTCTCATTTTGACAGGAAGGGAGGAACATAATGAATATGCACTATAGAAGATGATTAAAGAACAGTACCCATTCCATGACTGACCATTTTCAGTATATTTACAAGTAGCTCAACATTTTCATCACGACAGCTTTTTATAGCATGAAGTAGAAGTAGAATTGCAAAATGATTACAACTAGGAAAAAGCCCCCAGAAACTCAAAACGGGGTGAAAGCTGTTTGCTGTCACATCATGGGGGCTCACACAAGATGCTGCCTTCAACAGAAAACACATTGAACCCACAGCTGGGGACACCTCCAAGATGCAGAGCTAATATTAATGAAACACCAACCCAAATCAGTCAAAATTCAGAAAGGATTTTGTCTCAACAGAAGTCCTTTGGCAGCTGCACCTTTGAAGGTGTCTGTGGTCCAGAACCTCAAGCATGAGCTGCTTCCCTATAGCCACCAAGAAGGGAAAGCCTGTTACCCAGTTCAGCAGTGAGTAGTATCACACCAGTTCTCAAAGACAGCTTCAGAACCATTCCATATCAACTGCTTCCTTCGCCCTGTCTCACACAGCACTTAAAAAGTGAGATATATATTACAGACGTGCAGGCACTGTGGTGCACCCCCACCTCAGAGTACTTTTATGCTGCAGTTCACAATGCAGCGTAAAAGCTGTGGTGTGGGAGCACATACCCTGATGCTCGGTGTGAAGAGAGTACCATGTCATTATTCGAGCCAGGACCCATGCCAGCTTCACTGCAGCCTTGAAGACCTGCCCAGTCGACCTTTGATCCAGCTGTTTTGAGACAAGTTCCTCCAGCAGCAGCAGCAGCAGCAGCAGACAAGCCCACTGTGTTCTCTGGTTACTTTTTTCCATCCTTGAGAGTTTTAAAGACCCAACTGGGCAAAGCCCTGAGAAACCAGGGTTTGAACTCAGAACTGACCATGCATTGAGCGGAGGCTGGACTTCCCAAGTTCCCTTCCAGCTCAAATGTAGCAAGCCCATGCCACAGCCTACGCTGCTTTAGGTAATCCTACCGTCAATGCTCAGACAGAGGTGATGAGGTGGTCAAGTTCAGGCTTGTTCCTCTGTGGAACAGTCACAACTCTAATTCTAATATAGGCCTATGAGCTCTGAAATTAGTAACTGTGGCAAACCTGAGCAAAGTTCCACCTGGCAACACAACCCAACCTAAGTGTGGGATGTACTTGGTATGAGTTTAATGTCTGCCTTCCAGAGGCAAATCTAAGCAAGAAAGCCAAGTAAAACAAGAAAAATGGATTAAGAGGGCAGCCTGCTTGGTATTGGTCTTTCTGCTGACCAGTGGGGAAATTCTCTGTGGTCCAAGAGGATCTGGACACTTAAACCTCTTTGAGCGGAAACAGGACATATAGCCCCTAAGGACTTTTTACTCTCTTCAGTGCAGATTGAGGTTTTCTGCCCCTCACTAATAACAAGGGAAAGTTTTCCAAGTCCCAATTCCAATTTGGAACAAAGCCCCCAAATAGTTTCCAGCATCAGTTGTTATACTGCAGCTATCCTGGATTGATACTACCTGAAAGAAGTGATTAGGGTTCCCTTTTTGGGGAAAATAACAGCCCTGGTGACAGAAGCCACCACACGACAACACAGACATGCCAAGTGCTGAGGAACTACAAAAGAATTGTCCACTGACAATGGGCTGTGAACATGCAGGAGGATGGCTGTAGCATGACGCAGGGTCAGCAAGCCCATGATGTCTCTGGAGGCCATACTGGGTTTGGCTGCAATTAAGGTCATTTTCTTCATAGTAGCTGGTATGCGGCTGTGCTTTGGATTTGGGATGTTTGAGTTACTGCTGAGCAGTGGTTGCACAGAGTCAAGGCCTTTTGTGCCTCTCAGTGTACCAGTGAGCAGGCTGGGAGTGCACAAGATGCTGGGAGGGGACACAGCCGGGACAGCTGACCCCAACTGACCAGAGGGGTATCCCAGATCCATATGGTCTCAGCATAGACAGCTGGGGGAAGAAGGAGGAATGTTTGGGGTGGTGGTGTTTGTCTTCCCCAGTCACTGTTACGGCTGAACCCTCGCTTGCCGATGGGAAGTGGTGAATGAATTCATTGTTTTGCTTTGCTTGTGTACACAGCTTTTGCTTTACCTGTTAAACTGCTTCTACCTCAACCCACGAGTTTTCTCACTCTTACCCCTCTGATCCTCTCCCCCATCCCAATGGGGAAAGTGAGCAAGCAGCTGTGTGGGGCTGAGCTGCCGGCTGGGGTTAAACCAAGACAAGGCTGGCAGAGGGAAATTAAGAAAATGCCAGAGCAACAGGAAGAACTGAGAGAACAGATTATTTGCGAGGATTTGGGGTACGGTCCTGTTTAAAACCTTCTTTTCTTTAATTGCTGCTGCATTCAGTGGGGTTGTAACTCGTACGGGATCCAAAGAACGCAGAGGATCCCATATTGCGCTGCAATAAAAGCCTACGGGAAAAGATCCCAACCTACAGCCCGTGAGAGCCGCCCGGCCCGGCCCGGCCCTGCCCTGCCCTGGGGCGGGCCTAACGCATCTGCCAGCAGGAGGAGCCCGTCCACCGCTGGTGGCGACCCCGCGGCTGCCCGCAGGTCCCCCTTCACCGGAGGAAGAAGAGCACCACACGCGAGCCCTCAGCGCGCTGCAGCCGTCATTCTCCTGCCACGGTGCGGGTAGGACCCCACCGCAGACCGCAGGGAACGCCGATCGCGCAGCTCCTCATCCAGGCGCTGTCGAAGACGCTCCATCGCAGCACAGCGGGCGGGATTTTGCCAGATTCAGGGGAAGAGGCGTCCCTGAAGTTCAGATGCTTTCAGTGTTTAATTTGAAGGCACCAGTATGGATTTCCCAGCAGTGATGCTGCTCTGCGGCTCCTGGCTCATATTCTGATTGCTCTGAGAACCTAATTCCCCCACATCAAGAACAGAAAACCCTGCTGCCACAGCTTGCTCTCCATTCCTTCTTGCATTAAAGCTCCGGAGGCATTTCTTTATTTTCACTGTCTACTTTGGACACAACATTTGATATCGGGATAAACATAAATGAGAGAAGAGAGGGCAGCAGACCTCTGACTCCCCCAGCCTGTACTTCTACATCGCGGCTGTGCACAGCTTTCATTAGTATTGTGCTTGTTCCAGATGTAATATAATATTTATGACAAGTTCCTCTGGATCGAGTTATTCTTTCCTACAAATTCGCCTGCACTGAAAGATGCATTATACAGGATGATTCATCAGAGCACACTCTCTCCTTACAACACAAAGTCTCATAGACTGAACAAAGATAAATTAGAGTTTGGTGAAATGTTCTGTGAACCTTATTTGTTCATCATGTTTCAAAACCTAGTACATTGCACCGCGTTTCAGAAGCTCTCAGCTTTTACCAAAGCTCTTCCCTACTTTACAGTTTTCTGACAAGTAATAGGGCTGAGCTGTACCATCACACTTCTGAGTCTCGTTTACAGCTTCACCACAGTTTAAAACAGCAGCATGACTTACTTACAACAGGTACAACATTGCAGTGAAACACCACAATATTGACTGTTTACATTTCAGAATTATCTCTCATCAAATGTGCTTTTCTCTAGCCCCAAAGACAGGCTGTGTCTTCCCTTGTGGCCTCACGTAATGGAAGTACATCACTTACTCTTCGTCTTACCTAAATACAAAGTAAATACTTTCATCCGAAGCAGTTTGCTTTCTATATGGCAGCTTAGAAAATTACTGCTTCCACCATCTGTCAGTATTTCAAAGGCAAATGTTCTGAAATAACTCACTTTGGGTCATCTTCCAAAGCCTGGCAGGAAATAAAAGTTCACAGGGATGTCAGCCATTGCATTCCAGGTACTGCACATTCCCCTCAGCCTCACTATCCCCATTTTGGCAGAGGAGAGGCAAATACTTACAACAGCCCCAGCTACAGTAAATTGCTGTGTTCAGCCTAACAACTTGTGTATTCCCTCAAGTATTCCTTTTTTGCAGTTTTCAGCTGTACTGGTAGAAGTTCTAGAGACCAATCCCTCAAAAACAGGGGCTGAGGAAGACATCTGTCATCCAGAAGAGGTTTCTTTTGGTGTCATTTCATACAGCTTTTCATTTCCATTTCTGCTTAATATGGACTGTCATGTTGGTTTCATATCCATTCAGTGAAATCCATTTGAAATAGTTTCCTTTAAACAACTGTAGCAGCACATCCAAACAATCCCCCCTGCAATCCCCAGAGTTGTGCCTCCAGGGCAGCATCTAAACAGCCAGCAGGAGTGCTTGGTTCAGAGCAGCAGCTTTCATGATCAGGTGAAAAGCAGCCAGGTTCAAGACAACCAGATCTGGTCAGGGCTGCCTGCGGAACTGGCCCTTATGGAGCCATTGGGTCAAAGAAAAGGATTGCCTGGGACCACATCAGCCAGCACAAAACCCATGAGTTCTGCGCAGGGGAGAGCTGGTAATCAAAGGAAGAAAGGGCTCACGAACAGCAGCAGACCCTGAGCTGTGAGCAGGAGGGACAAAGTGCCCAAGAGACAAGAGCTGGGTGAGCAAGTTTGGTTTTGCTCTAGCCACCTTTGCTGAAGTTGCAGAGGACAGTCTGTAAGTCAGTGGGTTTCCCTTAGTCAGCATTCCTCAACCTTTTAGTATATATTTTGTTCTCCAAATATCTGTGGCACTACTTCACACTGTATAGGGATACAACAGCACCATTCCAAAGTGCTCAGGGAGCTGTTCTAAAAGCTGAGCTTGGCAACTAAACAGGCAAAGTGTTACTAGCTTTATAAACGGTATATTAGCAAAACTGCAAACATCCATGTAACCTTACAGCTGCCCGTTGGCACAACAGCAGCTGGGTGCAGCAGCCACTGCCATACAGGCACCCACATCCAAGCATCCCATAAAATAGCAGTGTCTGCTGCAGCCCAGGTCCATCATGTTATTTTCAGCTGTTTCAAAAGTGACAGGCAATTACATGTTTCATTACAAGTTGCACGCACCGTTTTTACTTCACTTTCTGAGGTATCTACCAAAACTGCAGAATCACTTGGCCATCTCCTCTGCTTCCCATTCTCCTTTCCGATCTGAACAGTTTTGGAACCTCATGGTGGACTTTAATCATGTTTGACATGTTTTGTCCTATAAACTGATGCTCGTTAGACACAAAAATCTCTGTAAATGATTCTCCTTAAACCAAGATAAAACCAGATTCTGCCTCATTAAGGCTGATCACGGAGCACTTCTAACTGCTGCAAGACAAGGGCAGAACACTCTCACACCAGCACGTTTTTGCCTAGGAACCAAGTAATAGCTCACTGAGTAGTTTAATACATTACGATGTGCACAGTTACTGCCCGCAAAATGCATGAATGTGCAGAGTAAATGACATCACCACTTTCTAACCTTACCAGGAATGCTTCCCTAGGGACAGCTTTGAGATCTTCCCTGAATGACAGCAAGTTCATGGTCAACGACACTGTGCAATTTAGAGGGAAGGCCAAGCCCTTGGCTGGAAGGAAGCTGTGAAGAAGCTGTGATACAAGAAAAGGCTTCTCCATGGTGCACATCTGCTGGTTTTCTGTGGGCAGTGATACAGAGTTTCCAGAAAGTCACAGATTCAACTGGAAATGAAGGCAAAAAGGAAAGGGGGAACCTAACACAGCTGAGAAAACCTTGAGCTTCAAGTTTAGGGATAATGGATTTTCTAGCTGCTCAGGACCTGTCTCCTGTCCTCCTTTCCCCATGGTGTGGGCCAGTGCTCAAGGAGGTTATACAATGTCCCTCGTTGGCTTATGGACACCATCAGATGGATGTAGGAGGTAAGGTAGTTACATAAAACAGCAAAATGAAGTTTGCCTTGTGGACAAACCCCCCTGACCCCCAGTTTCCCCCTCAGTTGGTACCTTGTGTCTGGGTTGCAGTGATTTCAGCCCTTCCCTCAATTAAATTCTGTCAGCCTAACTTCTCCCAATAGTTAAGGTTTTGAGCAATGCCAAACTACTCCGCGTCTGTCACTTCCCACTTGTTTTCACACTCCAGTTCTTCACAGTATGCACAGCACACAGGACATGCTGCCTTGCCAAAAGCTCACATCAGTACTTCCCCTATCAGGATAACAAGAAAGGGCATTTTCACTGTGGTTTTCTCACCTCAGAGCACAGCCCCATGTTGCAGCTCCCTGTTTCCTTTGTCAGGGCCTCCCACAAACTGCCTAATTTATCTGTGTGCAAACCAGCTGGCAGCATCCTTCAGGTTTGGAGTGTGACATGAAGGATGACTGTTGCTACAGGGTGGTCAAACTGGCCTCTAAGGAGTCTCCACCAGGAAGAATCCTCCTGGCACACACCACAGAGGGCTGTGCAGATGAATCCAGCCTTCAAGACAGGCATAATGATTTATGTAGGAATTACATTTCCTCCTGCCATACATGAGTGCTTCTCACCTTACACAGATCCAAGTTCTTTATCCACAAGCCTTGCAGAAGGCAAAACCTTTCATGTTAAATATTCCATGGTGGATGCTCTGATAATATCTGACCCTCTTAATGAGCAGGGAACTATTCAGAATAGACAGAGCTGTTTTTCTTTTAATTGAAGGTTTCCCTGCTAGTGGGAAATGCACTGAATTGCATTGAAGTGTTATTTTATTTCTTGCATTAAAATTTATTTTAGTTTGCTTCCTAATAAACCCCAGTTAATCTGCATTGTTTTAAAGGCACTTCTAAATGGATTCCAATAAGCCACAGACTGAAAGGGAACAGTACCTGGAATACAAATTCTCATATTAGGAATCTTTACTGTCTTCCAAATAAGAGGCATACACCAGGATAAACCATTTCAAGGGACTAAACTGAATTTTCCCTACAAAGTGTGTGCTTTCTCTGTCTCTTCAGATCAACTTCCCCTTTTTACAACCTGCAGCAGGCAAATTATGCCGTGGTGATTTCTGCAGCTATCCATAGCAGATGCTCAAGTATGCTGCATTCATTTGATCATTTATTAATGTGTTTTACAGCCTCAAAACTAGACCTGAGAATATTTCAGAATCACAGAATAGTTAGGATTGGAAGGGACCTTAAGATCATCTAGTTCCAATCCCCCTGCCATGTGGGACACCAAGCCCTCAGGAGTGATATTCTCCATTCTACCAGAAACCAAGCCTATTAAATAAGAGAGATTCTTCAATCTGTTTTTTATTACTTTCCCAGAATAATAACAAGTAAATCTGGTCATTATAGTCACCTTCTCCTTCGTTTCCTTCTATGAGCAGGAAGGGTTACTCTCAACAACTCGAGATGTGTTGTCTATGCGTGCACATCCAGCCACCCAAAACTGAAGAATGTTCTTCCCTTGCAACATCTGCAGATATAACTTACCTCTGATGCATTCGATTCTGCAGGTGGGGTGAAAGATGGGATGTGTTTTTTGTGTCCCACTTGTCTGTGAACTGCTGTATCTCAGAAGCAAAACTCCTGCACAGGAGCAAGACATGGCAGCCCATGTTCAGATAATGCATTTTGTTTTCTTTCCTCTAATAAACTATCTACTTCTCCAAGTAGTGGTCCCTCACTAACACTGTATGATAGGAGTTGGGTAACCCTTTACACTAATATAAAACATGCACAAGAGCCCATCATATCCTGTAATCCATGTGTCAGGATTCACTGCAGCAGTGGGGGTGATACACAGTAGGTGCACTTCCTTTATGACTACCTCACCTTCGTACTGCCCTTGTAGGACAGCTTTCAGGCTCTGCAAGTGGAACTAATGCTGAGGACAATGGTCCTGCACTTGTGTCACAACAACCCCATGGCAACACTACAGGCCTGGGGAGGAGTGGCTGGAAAGCTGCCCCATGGAAAAGGACCGGGGGGTGTTGGTCAGTACAGGTGCAGGGAAGTGACCTTGCCCTAGCTACCAGATCCTCAGGATGATTTCTGCCTCAGTGTTCAGATGTGGTTCCATGTATCTGCTGGCTGTCTCACAGGCCATCCTTACCTTGCTGTTATTATAGAATAAAAAAGCAGGGTTGCTTTCCTGAACCTGTATTTTTTAATGCTTTGGTTCAAGTCCAAGGTTTTCACCACATTCTGCCTCTGCCATGAGGAAAGTGCACGTTGCTCTCTCCCCTTCCCAGCATAGGTAAAACAGCCCTGTATCTTCAATTTCCAGCAAAAAATCATGCTCATCAAAGCTGACAGTATTGAAAGAGTGCGGTGGATGGAACATGCATTGCACCATCATACTGTTTTCTCAATCTCAAAATGAAGACTTCTTGTGGGAACTGTCAATGCTGGTCCTGCAGCAGTGATGTTTCACAAATTCCTCTGCAATTGTCTGCCTGAGACTAAGGATTAAAGACTAGATTAAAAGAGCTAGAGCTCACTAAACTCAAGCCCTTGCTTAGTTTCACCTCACAATAAATCTGATCCTGTGTTACCTCCACATTACACTGTGCTGAAAGAGCCCTTGTGATGTGAATGTACGGGTGCTGCCAGGTCATCCAAGACACAGGGAAGTAGTGGAAAAAAAAACAAACAACAAAACAAAACAACAACCCCCAAACCCATACAAATCCCATACAAATGTGGCTAGGTCAAATGCTGTGTGAACACTTTCAAATGTGACTGTCAACCTTTGTTCAACAGGACAAAAAGTTAATAGACTGTACGTCTTGGAGCTTGAAAAGCAGCTCCAAAGCATACAAAAAGCCAACTCCAGTCAGTTATAAAAGACTACAAAAGTACAAATATTAAGAAATTCAGGGAAACTGTGAGTAGTTTCTGACAAAGCAGAAGCTAACACAGTCCCCTGCTGGAAAAATACTGTAAAAACATGCTACTTCTGTATCGCTCCTCTATGTCTACAGCAAACACAGGCTGCTTGATGGGCATGGCATGTCTAACAAAGCCTGAGCTAAGAAAATAAATGAACAGTTTGGGCAATCTCACCAGGCCTACATATAACATCAGACAGGCCATTAGGAAAAGATTCTTCACCAAGAAGGTGGTCAGTTTCTGGGACTGGCTCCCCTGGGCAGCAGTCATAGCACAGTACATGCTTATCACAAACTATTCAGAGAGAACATGCCCATAGATGAGTATTTTACTTGATTTATGCAGCAATTTGATTTTCTCATGTTTCTGGCTTCCTTCCCGTTCATTATCTTCTGACTTTGATCTCGTGCATTACCCTACCAGGTCAGGCTCCCAACACAGGTGAAAATTCCTCAGTGTGAGATAGTCCAGATCCTCCTTCTCACCTCTTGAATCAACCCTTACTTTGTTTTGTTTTCTTGCATCATTTGGCTATTATAAAAGACGATGAAAAAGCCCTTTCAGGATGATGTAACAGCTATTAAATACAGAGGTTACCTGTATGAAAGGATAAAAAAAAACAAATCAAATCTTCTTCTTAACCTCACAGCCCACAGGTTAGATGAAATGTAACACTTCATAAGATAGGGGAAAAAAATCATGGTTTAATTACAGCAATGTAGCATAAACACTTTAGTAGTCGATACCAGGATATTACTGTGACGTCTAACCTAACCTTGAGCTTTCCACAAATACCGTAAACAGACACTCTAAAATTCCCTAAATGACTGGCATTAAGAAGGTTTGTACAAAGGCAGTAAGTTGTTCGGTCTTTAAGATGTCATGACATGGTGAGACAAACACGACACATACATCAGTAAGTACAGAGAAATGTTATGCTACATTTTGGACAGTTCAGAACTGAAAGTGCTTCACATCTATAGGATAAGAAATGGCTTCATCTCCTCATCCCTAAATGATGAGAGCAAAGAAATAACCCTTTAATAGGTTAAATAAACAGTGCCCCATTTATCCATGCTTATATAAAGTTTGCAACAATTCAGAAGGTCCATGATGAAATTTACAATCTATATACAGTATAACAAATTGTCCAAGAAAAAAGTCCAGATACTCCTTGGTTCCCAAAAGCCTGAAGCTCGTTCTCCACTCTAGAGGCAAAAGCTAACCTACAGGATTAGGTGGTTCTCCTTTTTCCTTTTCTTTTTGGTAAAAATCAGTCATCCCAATCCACCTTGAATAAAATCAGTCCCTAAATCCTGGTTGTATTCAACAACTGGTTAATCCCAGTGTTTAAGGCATGTTCATTAGATGTCAGCATAGGGGTACTGTCAGAAATCATAATAATCACAGGTACTAAGAGTCAGCAGATTTACACAGCAACACCACTCTTCATAGTATAATGTCAAACAAACTGTTACAATGGAAGCTGTTCCTGAGTTTAAATTTGCTAAATACTGCTAAGATTAATGTTTTCCTTTTTCACTTTTCCCTCTGCAACGCACACGCACAACCGAAAATTGGCATTCGCTTTGAAAAACAGCCCGAATGTCAGAAAATAAAAATGTTAGAAAACTAGATTTATACGGGCATTCCCAAATCTGAATTTAGACAAGATGGCATAAATTTGCAAGGTTTAGTGTAACTTGGCTTTTAGTAAGAGTATCTTCTAAATGTGAAGATAAATATGAATGTCCCTCTACATTTTCACGCAACTGCAGACAACAGAAAAAGGATTCTGGTACCAAGAATTTTCGTAACTTTAAAGTTCTGTGAACATCTGTAACTGATACTGCAGAGATTTTTAGTTTTCTTATCTAGTCTCCTCCTTCAGAATTAGACGAGGACATTTCCAAATTGTGGGAGCACAAAATACCTAGGAATATATTCAGCTTTTAAAATCAGAAACTAATTGTCTATTCAGATAGTTTAGTATCCATTCCACAGAATTGTTGCTTGAGTATGTAATCATTGACATTCTTTCCTATTTAAAAAAAGCTGTTCTTGGCTGAGAAAAGTGAAGAGCTTTTAAAAATAGATTTTTCATGAGACTCACAATGTGCTTGACAATTCTTACCACCCTAATCATCCTGGCTCCAACTTACTGAAGTTCATACAAACATTTGCTCAAGTCCGAGCATTAAACTTCACAGGAGTTAAAGGGCACTAGGAACTCAGGATGACAAAAAGTGCGACTCAGGTCTGTGCCATACCTGCACTTCTGACTGTCAACTGAAAAAAACCCCTTAGAAAACTGCACCATCTGGAGTTTAATCCATAGTTTGTTGAAATCAATGAAACACATACAATGAGTTCTACCGGGATTAGTACTTTAAGTGCTTCAATGGAAGCAGTGATGTTGCATCTCCTATTTTAAATACAAGAAAGGACGGCAGTAATTGCACCTATCAGACTAGGGGATAAATCTTCATTTATGTATTTTCAAATCTGTCAGCAGTGCAAATTATGACTTACAGTATGATTAAAAAAAAAAATAATCTTATTTCCAGATTTGTTTCCATTTAAATCCTGGTAAAACAGAAACCAGCAACATGCTGAGGAAACAAGGTGGGAAAAAAGGACTGCTTCCACAGCCCAGGAATTCCAGAGAGTCTTACATAGTGGTATAAAACCAAAGCTTTGAATGAAGTCTGGCCTAGCCCATGTGTCTTGTGCACAAAGGTTAGCTACAATTTAATTGTTGTGACTGTAAAATATAAATAGCAACAATTTATTCACAAAATTCTGGATTAGATTGATATTTTTCTTGCTTTAACAAACTGTATGATCTATTAAATTATCAGCCAGCTGTATGTTTAAGCACAACAACAGAAAATGTAGTACATAAACACCTAAAAATCACAGTCATAAAAAGCAGGCAAGTACATCAGTCTTTCGGTGGCCAAAGCACAACAGATTAGTCCAAACAAGTGTACATGAACACAGATCATGGCCATTAGTTGTGTTAAAAATCATCTCTACTGTCAATAAACAATTTTCTGTATTTTAATACTGTTCTTAAAGAACTGTAAACCCTTTGAAAATGTATGCACAGACATAAATAACAGTGAAGGATTTAAATACAGTGGTCAACAGGAAAAATAGGGCTTTAAATTTGCATGTATGATCAGTGGGTGATTTGGAACAAATCCATAATTATCCACAAAGAACTCTGACCTTTCTCAGGTAAGACAGTACTGCCGTCACTTCTAACACTTGTGACCATTATAGTAACAAGAGAAAAAAAACCCACAACCCCAACACATCAGCCTTGATACATCAATCACATACATGTTCAAAATTACAGGTATTTACAAGAAAAATATATATTTAATTAAAAAGCCACTGAAAAACATGGACTTTTAGTCAGGTGCTGCACTTTCTGCAAAATGAGGTAATTTAGATGCAAACAAATTAAGTTTAGCAGAGTTCAGGATCCACGGTCTCCACACTTAAAAAGTACAGATTGCTTCAGTAAATGGCTTGACTGTTTCTGTATGTTCAGAGCAAGAAATCACTAGATCCAGTTAAATCCTGTTTTGTAGTGCTCCTGATGCAACACTGACTAATGTCAGGCGGCTTCCCAGCTCAGCTTTACAACTGGTCTTTCAATAGAAAGGGAAAGGGGGGGAGGGGAGAGAGGGAAGAAGGAAAAGGGAGAAAAAAATAGTTATAAGTTGGTTTCATCCCAAGATGGATCATTCATGTTCTTTAGAACTTTTCTAACAAGCTTCTCCAAGTCCTTGCGAGCTCTTTGTTCTTCTTCTAATGATTTCTTCATCTTCTTGTTATCCTGTTTAATAGAACAGAAATTTTACTGGCTTGGTTTTGGTTGGTTTTTAACAGCTGTTTTCTGACCACACATACACTGTCAATTACAAATTCTGAAGGCTCTTCTCAATAAGACTGCTATTAGTTGTTCAAAGGCAAAGCCTTCGATTAAAATTTCACAAGTTACATAGAGTTACTTCACACAACACAACTAGAACCATCAAATGGAAATTGAGCTATTTTCTGTTTATACTCAGGGGTCCTTTATAACACAGGTGCTAGTAACAGATGGCCAATAATCTTGAATTCTTTTGCTCAAATCTGATCAATGAAAAGTAGAATATATTTGTTGGTAAAAGGGAAATGGAGCAATTAGTAGAATAAATATCCCCTCTGAGAGCCTCCTGTGATTATAACTAGTTTCGCAATCCCAGAAAAAGCTTCTTAAACTTAACGCAAATTAACTTGCTTCATTAGGAAAGTGAATAGTTGAAGAAGTATCTTGAAAACTATTATGGTCTCTGGGAAGTATTTTGTGACTCAATTTTAAGATAGACTGCTGGTAGTCATCTCCCTAAGAGGAGCCTGAATTTCAGGGAACACCACCACTCTACATGTATATTAATGAGTCAGTTCTCAGTATTTAATGCCACTGGGTAATACTGAAATACCCTGAACAACAGGGTAAGTTGACATAAGGATGTCACTGACCAAACCACAATAATGCTTACATTGTTTAATCCTGCACAGGCCAAGGTGATGCTGGCAACAGTAAAGAAGCAACCAGATGACAAGACAACATTAAGGCCCCAAGACAACAAGATGGGTTTTTAACAAGCACAAATCTGCAATCCAGGGGTCCCACTGAACTCTATCAACTGTCATTTACAGACATTTCTAGATCAACAGCAGCCACTTCATTAACTCCATTCCCTCCTCAAGTCTATTGAGAAACTCAAATATCTTTCTTTTCTTGTGGGTACAGACTTAATTTCTTTTCATTTATGTATTTATTCAGCGCCAATTCAGCACTGCACTATTCAAGTGTGGTGCCTGTGGAGCAACAGCTAATAATAACCTACAGAAGCTGCAACGGGAGGGATCCCACCTCGCCTGCACACAACCAGTGCACTATGTATTCCCAGAGAGCCTTTATCCATAAAGCCTTTGGTCACTTGGGACCTTCCCAGATTGCAGATTTTTTTCTGCCATTTCTCCAATTAGCAACATAACAGCAACACACTAATAACTGCCTCGAAGCTGATATTCCTGATAAATTAACTCATGCTTTATTAAGTCTTGGCTTTGAAAGATGTGAGATTCTGAAGACACCATCTATTTGGAAAGGCACCAGAAAAAGAGAGCTGCTGCTTGAGGGTCAGGACAAGGTGACTTTTTGTTTACAGTCACATGGAGATTGGTAGGGCCTCAGTGAGGCAGTATATTTTCTTCGGTGCAAACAGGACAAGGCCACAAGAATATCAGTGGGTTATTATTGCTGCTTGTACAACATGAATGTATTTTTTTTAAAAGACTCAAATGTGCATTAAACCCAGGATATACACTCTTTACATGTTGAAAACAGCAGAATTTAGGTATTCAAGGCAACAACTGTCCTATTTCAAGGAACATGCACAATGCCCTTAGAAACAGTGGGCACACTTACAGATGGGCAAAGAAATTGGATTCATGTCTATAGCTAAAAACCTAGAGTAACCGGAATACAAATCTATTTTACATTAACACGGGAGATCTTATCCATCTTCCTAAGTCAGAACTGTTAAGGTCAGTTAGCAAATTCACACACTGGAAAGTGAGGATAATTCAGTGCCTTTTAGTCTACACATTATAAGCAGCATTTACATGGTTTGAACAGTTTGTCTGTCCTGACAAGATAATTTTTAAATACCTAATTTGGATACTTAACACAAGCTTAAAACATCAGCTACAACTTCCATACCAGCAATTCAGGTGAGATCCTCCATAATTTCCCCATGTGACAAAGCAGCACCCTAAGCTAACCTGAAGCTCTTTTGAAACAGGCCATGTGATAAGACACTGAAAAGGACTCTCATCTCTGGAAATCAGAGGCTTTAAGAACTGGTTTGTAAGAAGTGTTCAGATTACTGAAAGACCTAAACAGATTCAGACGTTCATATTACTGAAATGATACATTCTAGAGCAAATGCTATTTTGCTATGAGCTTATTTTGCTGGTGATGCAGCAGATCTGAATTTGCTTAATGCTTTCAACACTTCACAAGCTGTAACACCCAAGCATAAATGAAACTGAGCTTAGTAAGTCTGCTCAGAGAGAGGATACTTAATGCTATTCTCAAAGGCTGCTGCTCCAGGAACTGATAACAACTATAAATAAAGGGCGTTTTTTGTCAAATAGGTATGTTTTACCACTGAATGTGAATCCAGTCCAAAACTCATGTTCATTCTTGTCAAAGTCAATCAACTTAAAAGCCGTATTTATTTTTGTAATAAGCTTTACATCTTTCCATTCTCCCTGTTGCTATAATTGTAGCAAGTTACCAACCTGTCTTAACTCCTGTACTTCATCCTTTAACGCATATACTGTGTCAACAAGGCTTCTAAAATGAAAAAAAGAGGATGATCTGTTATAGCAGTTTTCAGAAATACATGTTTAAATCTATTATTAGACAAAACTACTAAAATGAATGCATTAAAAGCCCCACAGCTAACAGTTGATTCTAAACTTGTGTTAAAAAAGGTCTCTTATCCTGATTTATATTCAGAAAGACAAGGACCTGTTACCAGCTTATGACAAGATATACCTCCCAAGCACATATGGACCTATACTGGTTTCTGAAGTACAGCTTTCTGTAAAAGAACTGTATTTAATTTCCAACATACAACTTACCCCCAAAAATCAGAATGATGCCATACACTAACTAGATGACACCATTTTAATATTGAAATCCAACAGCATTTGGAAAAATAATTTACACGTGAAACGTATCACTTCTTGGCACAAAAGAAGTAAGCTGCCTAGCATATAAAAAGAAACCAGACTATAAGAATTTAAATGTAGGCCAACTGCACTTAAAAGACTAGCATACTCCAAAATGCTGTTCCCTACAACAAATATACCAATACACACACTACTATAATGGAGACGGGAGAAGGAAGAAAAGTGCAAAGTTTACTAGTTTAATCCACCATTCAGTAAATGTTCTCTTACTTCTCTTCTATAACAGTCTGACCATTACTTTTAGTTTCTTCTACAATAATTTTTTCTTCTTCTGGAAGCAGGACTTGAGGAGCTGATTCTTTACGGGAACCTGTTGTAAAAATAAATTACATCATGAGCAATTCACAAATACTGCTGGGGCATTTTAAAGATGATTATTTCATACACCGCGTGATACACCTGCATGACCAAGGTGTATCCCTTTCCATTTTCCCCTTCCCTCCACACACACAAGTTACCAACACATTTTTCTACATTTGAAACCACAGCCTTGCAACTACAATGAAAAATTGTCTGACATTCCTATTCTGCTGCTGCCATTGTCATCATCTGTCATTGATGGGGATGCTATGGTGTTCAACAAACAGTGCACCATTCAACTACCTAACCAGAAATATTCACCATAGCTGATTCAAAGAGATAAGACATGTTTAAGTAATAGCAATTCAAGCCTCAAGGACAGATTCTGATCTCACGCTGATACAAATCCAAGAAGTAATTCCATTCTCAACCAGCTACTCTATCAGCAAGGAGCAGAACTGCAGTATCAAATGGTAGTGATGGAAGGAACAAAAAGTTAAAACCCTTTTCCCTGAAACACTATGAACAACACACTTGTGTGTGCACACACATATACATACACTTACAGATAGCCTTTTAGTCCTATTATAAATTCCTATCCGGTGCATTACATACTTTGTATTTAACGCTTTTAAAAACAATTAATGGTTTGACAAAAGCCTCAAAACATTTCAACCTCTTCAAAATATCTTCCATGCTAATTACAATTTATAAGATCAAGGTAAAACATACAGATTCTAAGGAAGTAGCTCTGAATAGAAAAATCTGCAGCTCAGAGATGTGCAGAGATTCATACATACATGAAGTACGTATTCTAGAAATGTTATTTAATTAGGCTACAACAAATCACAAGCTCTTTTTTAAGGAAGATCTGTAAGTAAACTGCTGTCTAAGTATCTGTTCAGAATTGAAACACAGCAGATAAGGCATTAATTTTTTTGCATATTTTAACACAGGTATCAGTTTTAACAAGCAAGGTACACTTGCCTACGAGTGATTAATTTTCATTAACCAGGAGTGTCTAAAGTCTAGTACAGTCTTAACTGATAACTAGGTACTACAGGGTACAGGCCTACCAGGGGAAATTATTTAGCTCTTGTGAAACAGCTGCTTTGTGATAAGTATTTTGTTTGCTTGGGTTTTTATGGTCATGATAAAAAACATAACCTAAACACACAAAAAATGAAAGAAATCAAGCTCAGTGAAAACTACTAACTTCCCTAGCAGCTGCAGTTCTGAACAATGAGTTTGTAGGGACTGTAGTTTAGTAATATGTGTTAAGCTATTTCAACTATTTTGGCAAACTATGACAAACATCCTTTAATGGCGAAAACTGTTTCCTTACGCTGGCAGTAAAGAGCTAACATATCAGTATGAGATGGTCAAAATTTTATGGAATAATAACAACTGCAGATTTGAGAACAGAATCTTGTCCTTGAAAGCTGCTCATCTTATAGAATGAAGAAATCTTTCAGAGGTTAATACCCTTCTACTCCCACTTGTTTTCTAGGAACAATCTATGAAACAAGCACACCCAAACTCTGTATGGAGCTCAAGGACATTTCCCTGTTTGCACTTGTCAACCTCTAATAGTAAAAGGTTGTCTTATGTTTATTTCAGTTAACTGGTCATTGCTCTGCTTTATTAGCCTGGGAGGTAACGTACAACACCCAGCTAAATGTTATTTCAGTAATCAGTTGGCAGCAGCTGCTACCATTTTGGGGCTTTGTAGCAACATGGTGGAACTCAGCCCAGCACATGCTGAGGGAGACACTGACCAAAGGGAGAGGACTGCCACATGTTTCTCACTCATGACTCCCTTCAACCAAATGGAGCTGCATATTATATTTAAAACTGTATAGAGCTGCGTTCAAACATCTTTGCATGGTCAGAGTAACAGAGGTCCTCATGAAGCAAAAACAGCATGGAGTAGGCAGCTTTAAAAAAAGTCTCAGCTGTACAGTTACATACACACATGCATGTAAAACAGATGTCTACACCAGCGCATCTTGATGTATGTACAGTATAGCACTAAGCCCACACTTAGTACTACTGAGACATAAAATGCAGTTTCATTAGAAACAGCGTTCAGCAACATTATACATACAAGGAGACCACACAGCACATGTACACACACAATGCAAAGCTGCTGCTGTGAACACTGACCTTCCTGTGCCACAAAACATTAACTACTGTGGAATTCAGGATACCACAAGTTCCACTCTCACCTTCATTGCTCCAATACCCTCGGTCATACAACTTCTTTCTCAGAACCCTCACTGCTCTTACACCTTGTCCTTATTCACCTCTTCTTCCCTCCTTTCTCTTTTATCTTGGTTTGCTTTTTTATGAGTTTTGGTGGGGTTGTTTGTTTTGGATTTTTTCCCTGAAACCCTACAGAGATTGCTAAGTATCAAAGATACAAACCCACAGCCCATCTATTCTGCAACAAAGGACCCTGTCATCAGATGGGTAGGAAGCTACTTCACTGCCCTGCCTTTTCTACACCAATTATGCCAGAAGTTTCTCCCCCTTTTTTTTTTAAAGACACATTTTCTGACTGTTATCTCTCTGTATGGAACCTGAGAGTCACCTCATTACCAGCACTCGGCAATATTCCCTAAATCATACTTTTTGTCTCCATCTGGTTCTTATACCTGGTTCTTTATGTCTATTCTCTATGTGACCATTTCTCTCCAGAAAAGTTTACAAGCTACAGCTTTAGGACATGGAGAGTGTTGTGTTCTAGCACAGTGGGTAGTTCACAGAGAGTTGTACTAAAAGGATGGAAGAAAGTTCCTGCAAGTTAGATAATCCTAGGCACCTCTTTGAGATGTATTCCACATTTTTATGAAGGACAGAAGAATCAAAAGTTACTTCAGTTTTCTCTGTCTGCCATTCCTCATTCCTAAGCATCCAAGTTTCATGCTGAATTTTATTCTGAGACACCACTCTCTCGTTCCAAATCAAACAGGCCAACAGACAACATTTAAATTGACCTCCAGCAACCCTGGCCCTCAATCACACTGAGAAAATACAACCAAAAGCACTAGTTAAAAAAAAAAGACCTCCAAAAGCTGTACAAAACAGGGTTTGCTTCCTTTTCTTGTAGGGTATTGGGAGAATTAAGGTGGATGAGAGAAGAAAATATATTGTTTGGCAAACCTAGACAATTACTTCAAGATTAGCAGACAAAAGTTAAGGCTGAGTAAGTGGCTGTAACTTTTCAATGGGGAACTCCTAAATCCATGGTATTGGAAAACTGGTTCTACTGTTTAGAAGTCTGGTGCATATTTTGGGCAAAACAACTGACCACTACGATCAAGATTCAAGTCAAGTTTTCATCAATTAAATTCCATCAAGAAAATAAAGATATCTTTATTCAATAGTACTATCTCCCAATCCTAGAATGGAGAATAAAGAATTACAATGTTTTTTGCCAGTACCATACCTTAAATTATTGGTTTAGCAAATTTAGCCTCCAGAGTACAGCAAATAATAGCACAGCCCATCTGGCACTCAGACCAGGGCTAGAGACCTTAGCAATACCCACTGCATAATGTGATTCAACACCTGAGATACAAGAACAGGCCTGTGAGTAACAGCCCCCCTGCTTTTAGCTTCCAGTGTCCAGGTCCCCTTTCCAGACTAATCCATCAGCCAAGCCAGCAAGCAATTCTGAGCATTTCTGGATAAAAACCAAGCTGAAGCCTATTTGTATATTTATGTGGCTG
Organism: Agapornis roseicollis; assembly: GCA_002631895.1. NCBI lineage: Eukaryota > Metazoa > Chordata > Aves > Psittaciformes > Psittacidae > Agapornis > Agapornis roseicollis. The sequence continues at coordinate 16,311 of NDXB01018743.1, read as the reverse complement.
AAAGAGTTCATAACAGAAGTTCACTTTCTATCTGGCTGGAATCCATAGAACATAACTCCTAGCCCTAGAGTCTTAACACACCGCAGCGGGAAGAAACTGGAGCACAGACTGAATGCCACAGAGGTTCTCAGCGACCTCTGAAGCCTAACTGCAGAACCCCAGCTTTTTAATCACTCTACTCCAAAGGGAATGTGACATCTTAAGAAAAACGGTTGATATGGTGCCATGCTGGTTCCAGACAGAAGCCAGGCTTCAGAAGGAGCTGTACTGGTAATCAATCTGGTCCTTTGTTCTGAAGCATTAAGCAGACACATGTAAAGAGAGTTCAGAAGTTTTGCACAGATCTTATCACACCAGACAGGAGGGAAGCAAAGTGAAAAGGGGGATGACATTCAGATACCTTTTTGCCTTAACCAGATATTAAGTCTCTGCCTATGTTCAAAGACCTTGTCTGTCCAGGAACCATTTAAGCCAAGAGTAAAATTAAAATGTAGGTGGCTATTCACATCGCCTTCTTAAAGCGGTTAACCTCAGGGCCTCAGTGAAAAGCCAGTCCCCAGTCAATGAAGAACAAGGCTCCTTCCTCCAGCTGGCCACATGGAAAATGCTCAACAGAGGTACTTTCACAAAGAGTGTACATTCTTCGAGCAACTGTGATGGTCCTAATTCAAGCTATGGAAGTTAGATGTATGGTGATGGTGGTTAATTTAAAGAAATGCATGGCATAATCTGAGGCCATCACCAGTGATTCTGTTGCACAGCTTTTAAGTATCCCTGTTTTCTTCACTTTTTCATTCCTAACTTGTGATTAGGAGAGGTTAGGAGGGGAACAAGGAACAACAAAGGTCAAAAATTAGAAACAGTACTTGCAAATGTACAATTCTGGTTTTCACTTTACTAGGCTCTCTTCATAAGCTAAGAAGCTCTTTGAAGTTCAAGCAAATAATTGCAAAGACAGAAATCTGACTTGCCACTGAAAAACAAATATATGCATACACAAGTGCACAGATCTACCATTAGCCACTGGTAAGTATGGACACGTAAATTTCCTGGAGAAGCAAGCATTAGACAAAAAAAAAAAACAAAAAACCCAATTACTTGTAATTTAAACCTTTGCATTTCATTGCATTAATTATATTAAAGATGTTAAAGTAGATGAGCAGAAATGTCAAATTAACCTTCTCTTTCTCAATGACTCTTTGATGAAATCCTAATATAAAGAATCCTAAAAATGGTGCTCCCAGAATCCATATGCATTGTGATTGAAACATTGGGGGGGAAATATCCTTCCTGCTATAGATCTGCCAAAGTCAAAAGGGAGCCCCTTTTGTATCTTTGTACAAATGAAACCAAACCAGAATCCAACCATCGGGCTAAACTTAAATTCACTGTGTAAAATACACTGTTGCCTGCAAATTCTTGGGGGTAACAAAAAAGTTTTGGGGATGAAGTTGTTTGGGTTGTTTTTGTTTGGTTCCTTGCTTTATTAACTAATAGCGATACACAAACAGGAAAAAACCAGACATGACTGAAATGACAGACCTATGCAGTCTACAGCAAAATGTTTTGACAAGTAAAATAAAAATAATTAATTTGGGCTGAAGCACATACAACTCCGTATGTGAGTGTTCATCACAAGAACAGAATGAAGAGTTTGAAAGACAGATGCCATCTGAAGAAGCGGGATATTTTTAAGACAACATTTGGAAAGGGCTATCCCACTAAAAACTTCCTATATTTCACTAAACAATAAAAAAAAAAGAATCCAGCCACAGAGCTGTAGTGCTAAAACTAGAGTTGCTGCAAGCATAGCCAAAAAAATGCTATGACTTTTTAATAGAAGCAGATTACTTCATTTATTCTGATTTAAGCATTTTAGTACATTAGGTTATAATTTTCTTTAAATTCACTCATATATGTGCCATCTTTTATGTAGAAACACTAAAGATAACACCTGTTTTAAAGAGAAACATATTGTAATATGAAACCTTCAAAGTACATGAAGTTACAGAAACCAAGATCCCATTTATAAAGTTTCTCTCTAATAACAGGACCTACAGAAGTAGATTTGAGATTTTTTCAATAATTCAGCCCATGCCTTTTCCAAGAATACACCAATTCAAAAAATTAAAAAGAAATTAAATCAATTAAGGGGAGAGGGAGGCAACAGGAGAATATTTCATAGATGGCAACATCTCTGACTTGTTATTTAATAAAAGGAAAAGAAAAAGAAGACAGAAGGATACATACTTCACATTACATTCAATTTCCTATAGCTGTCAACTACAGTAAACAAATATTACACACTTATGTCAAAAAGCTTTCACTTCAGCCTTTGATTCCTCCAGGAAGAAGGAAATGGGGAGAAGAAGTTAAGTGTTAAGTTACAAGTTACGCTGTCCTTTCCCCCTGTGTAATAACTGAATATTAAAGTCACAGTCTAGCAAATGAAAAATTTATTTCAACTGTACATAACAGATGTCCTTTTTATATAAAACAAAACACTTGATATATGCAACCACAAACAATATGCATACTGTACAGTACAATGCAACATTCAGATATACATCCATTTTGTATTTCCAAAAGGCAGTCACCTACTAAGATGGCTTCTCCCATTCACAAGTGAAATGCACAATATATATTATTCTTTCTATGTTTTACGTCACTATATACACATCACTGTGTTTTGGCAAGATTATGCAAAACACCCAATTAATATTGGTTGGTTTCAATTTATGGCAAATACTAATTTATGGAAACACTGCATAAACCATGTGAAGAGGGGCTGACAATGGCTTCAACCTACCTTCCAATTCAGATTCTCCATCCTTCCAGTGTATTTGTAACTGTACACATATAATTTACAGAATTGCATAAACATAAGGTACTATTTATTACAATGACTAAAGTTCCACAAAAATAGAAACACTGAACCTTTGGACTGAATACCACCATTTCCACATTTGCCTTTTTTTTTTTTTTTTAATATTTTTTAGTGCTTTTCTTTTTTTTGTTTTTTCGTTTTTTTGTTTGTTTGTTTTTTTTTTTGGTTTTTTTTTTGTTTGAAAGCATTTTGTATTAATGCTCCTGATCAGCTCACAATAGCTTATGGCCTGTAACACTGAAGACAAAGAATGATTTTAAATGTGTGGTGATGTTAATATGAGGATACAAAATATGAGAGATCCTAATTATACAGTTAATGACTTAAATGCTACAATAATTAATGGTGGTAAACTGTCAAAGCTTTGGTGCATAGAAAATTCAGTAAAATCTTCGATCTGGATAACAACACATTCTGTGTGATAAGGAAAGTTCCAATGCAACAACTGTATTACAAACTCATATTTACACTATATAACATGAAACAGACATAAAGGAATTATTGTTTATCCAATGCAAAAAACATTATTCAACTAGACCACAGCTTAAGAAACAGGAAAAAAGAATGATCCATACTTTCTATACATGTTAAAAAAAAAAAAAAAATCAAAAACTAACTAAAAAGAAAAGAAA
>NDXB01018743.1:0-7500 GCA_002631895.1 Agapornis roseicollis | reverse complement strand
GGTTTTGTTGTTTTGTTTTGTTTTCTTAAACACAGAAAGAATTACAGTCTCTAGCCATCGTCCTCGGCATCCAATATTAAATACTTGGCACCGTTAAGCCAGAAACAGAGTCTATTTCAGTATTTTCTAACTTACTTGAATTTAGTGTTTGACGTGTTTTGGCACTTGTGCAATATGCTTCGATGACTTTAAGGATTTGAGCATCTTCTTCTAAAGCAGCTGTACCTAGAATCAGTGGGAAAAATAGAATTTTAAACATAGTTACATTTCTTAAGACAGAAAAGCCTTTATAAATCACTACTTTTGAGTTGAGTTCAAAGTTCAAACCCTTTAAAATGCTCTTAATCACCCCATTTTAAAAATCAAACTCCAATGAGCAAAAGCAACAGCTTAAAAAGATTAAATACTATTCTGAAAGGCTTGGGGAAAAAAAACGAAACAACCCAAACCAGAGTACTTACCCACACATTCACACATTCACAATACTCTGAGCATCCCTAGTGGCACAGTTTAGTGTGAGGTGTCCCTGCTTATGGCAGGGGGGTTGGAACTAGATGATCTTAAGGTCCTTTCTGACCCTAACTATTCTATGATTCTATGAGCATCTGAAGTTGCACAGAACATGTTTTGAAGCATGATCGCTCTGGCTGTAAAGCAGTAATTAAAATGAAGAAAACTGTATATGCTGATTATTATATGCATATTATTATTCAATCAAATAAATCAAGGGACAGGATATTAATTCACAGAAGTCTTGAAAACTTCTGGGGTTTGTGTATGTATTAGATTTACCCCTTTCCACAGCACATTATTGAAGATTAACCTCAGAATTAACAGCATAATACATCACTACAATTTCAGTCCAGTGTGCAGTAGGAAAGATATCACTACATAAGTTTATCTGTGAAAAGTGCAGTAATTAAACTTCAGACTCCAAAGTAGAAACAGCAGTACTGAAAAAAAAAATTACCATTAAAGCTTAACATGGCAAAATTTTTCTAAAGGTAGAGCTCTACAGCACATCATCTCCTTAAGGACTTCAGTGAAAATGCTGTCAAATTCTTCACTTGCAACTGGGTGAAATTCTAATCAAACTGAAACACAGAGGTACCACTAGCTTTAGTTTAGATGGAACCAGGAGTTTATGTGTAAAACAAGATGATTTGTCGTTTTAAAAGCATTTTTCCTGTTTTCCTCCATCAAAAACAAGGCTTGCAGATTTTCTGCTGCAACAAGTTGAACTGCCTCCAACATAAAAATGTAGTAGCATTTTTTGTTACCCAATGCATTCTGTTAGTTTTTCTGATTTATTATCACCAGAAAAAAGGCAACTATACAAGATTTGTCAGGATCAACTGACAAGCTATTGAAGAAATTACATGAACCAGGTACAGTTTTTCTACAGTTACAGGATGCAAGTACTCCAAAATGCAGGCTATGCCTCTTTCAAGGATTTTCTGGTGGTTAGAATACAGCACCATATTATTACAGTAGCAAGACAAACATTTCACTTCTGAAATGAGTATTGTGAGGACACTCAGCTGAAATATCTTACTTGCTTTGTCTGTTATAATGCTAATTTGACATAGCAGTTCTCAAAACAGCCCATAAATCCCTGGGATTCCAGAGAAGTTAAGTGATAAAATCCAAAACTACCTATAAATAAACTTCAAGTTCAACAGAAGTTCCTCAGTGAAAAACTTTTACAGCTCCACAAGCTGGAAAAGGTTGAAAGAACACTAACACATAACAGAAGCTTCTAATTACTGACACAAGTGTGGAAAAATATGAATACCAAGAATTAGTAAGTATTTCTTTAAGTAACACTCTCTGACTTAAAGACATCAAAAATCCCTTTTACTGAAGGTTATCTCTATGTGGAAAATGCTGGTGTTAATTTAATCAGAAGTAAAACAATGTATTTGCAAGCTGCAGGCTTCCTCCTTTCCCCCAAAAAAAGAATTCTTATCCACTCTCAGAAAGCGTTCTTTAATGATTCCTAGATCTGAAGTTTGACATCTTTACCTCTGTCCTTACAATTCCTGAATCTCTATCCATGCTGAATGACAGAACTTTGATTTTTCCCAAACTGATACCTTCCTGTAAGGATAAAACATCCCGAACTAAAAAGTTCACTTACACATCTTGAACACAGGATCATTCTATTCACCTTAACCTTTGCCTTATGAAATTCACAGAATACTCAGAAGGACCTCCACATTAGATAAACCAGCAGTACCCTGAGGAAAAGCTTCTTCTCTCCAACCCTACATAACCCAGTAATGGTGGTTTATGTAGGTGATGATAATTTCATGCACTGAATACTCGAGTCACAGTCCCTACCTTAAAAAGCCCATGAGCAAAGAACACAGAGAAACAGAAGTTGCAGTAAATTAAGTGGGCCTTCATCTTAAAATACCCTGTCTTCCATTGATACAAGTGATTGGATTACTCATTCACACAAATTTCTACAGAAGACTTAAAGTGACACTGACAACTAAGAGAACACTGCATTTACTTGATAACAATAATGTTCCCTCCACTCCAGAATATTTCAATGCCCAGATTTTGACTCTTCTGTTTTTCTATACATTCATCAGTCTCTTTCAGCTCATTGTTTTCTTTGGATTTCAAGGAAGACTAAAGTTCTGCAATTTATCAGAGGCACTTGCAAAAGACCTTATTTCTAGATTAGAGCAGACTGTTGGATCTTAGAAAGACCATGGAAGCAACTAGTCTTTGAACCAACAGCAATACCCAGCTTTCCAAACCCAGCTCAGCAGAAGCTCCTACCAGAATCAATGTACCAACATAGCTACTAAGTATTCTGCAAGAATAGTAAAGTATCTTCCAATTGGTGTTTACAGTATTAAAAGACAGGTTTGCCTTACTGAACTTAACATGGCTCTATAGTGAACCTCACCTTGCTCTGTGGCAAAAAGAAACAGGCACCTCACAAGCATGCACCCGCTTTAGTCAATAGTAAAGCTCTAGAAAGCCACTAATGGCATAGTGACATAAGCACCGAAAATGAATATAACAAGCCACCCTCTAGAGATACCTATCTGCTCTCCCTGGACAGGAGAGAGGAAACCATAAAGCTCGCTTACACTCTACGTCTAACTTTCACGGAATTTAAACTGATGTTAATTCCAGCCTTTGTACTATTGAGAGATTTGTTCAAATGTCTCTTACTTTTTCTCAGTGCAAACTCTTCATCTGACGGCTTCCGTTCTGGCTTGCGTTTTGGAAGCAGCTTTTTCATGGTTTTAGGGCTTTTACTGAGATCCTGTACAGGGAAAATAAAAATAAGAGTAGAGCTTCTTTACAATATTGCAAAAATGCAACTGCTCAGATACATACATGAGTTGCTAACTGAAAATCTTTTAACAGAACCAAAATTCGGTTTAATATCTTTTAGCACATCCAATTTGCCTGAACTGGCTGATTTCCTCTATACCATTCCTCCAACCATACACAAAGTCAAGTATTTTATCTGTTCTATTAACAGAAATACACAGGAAAAGCTGCTGCAAAAGCATGCAGGCTGTTTGGGAGGTAGAGTGAAGGGAAGAGGCAGGCATATGTTAACACTGGTTTTTTTACTTAACTTTTGAAGATACAACCCATTTCACTTGTCTACTTTGCAGTAGGTAAAAAAACGACCTAACAAGAAAGCTTGGCAGGTAGTATACTCTTCAAAGCCAGAATCTGTAAATGTTGAGTCTGTTCTTACTAAGCTCTACAGCAAAAAAAATTAAAAAAAAAATTAAAAAAAAAATAAAACAAAAAACAGCAACAAATACAGCTTTTCTGCTCAAAACATGGTCATGCTATTTTACAGGGACAATGCCAGGTTACAGGAACAAAAGGATATACTGGTCTACCCCTTACCTTAAAGATACAAGACATCCTCTACAAAAATACAGAACAAGAAAGTAAAAAGGTGAATAAGAAGGACAGACCAAAGAAGATGAAGATAGGTTTTGAACATCATTGTATGCTGAACACTGTAAAGGTGATTGAAATTTCACCACAAAGGATGATTTATTGCCCTACACATGGAAGCATGAAAGGAATTTAACTTAGATTACAAAATGAATATACAGTACCATCAAACACAAAAACCTCTTGTAGCAACTAAGTTTAAATACTAACCTTCCAACCACAAATCACCTATCACTTTTTCCCTGTTGATGGGATTTGCGAAAGAAAAAAAAAAAAGGCTACAATTTCTAAGAGAATAAAATCTGTCAACATCTCATGCTTACAAAAGAAAACGTTCTTGGGTATAAACTGCATGATTCTTTCTGGGCTCTGCTGACTCACACTAAGAAAGTATCACGAGAACACATGACAGAGACTGAAACAGGAGATATGACCAAGCCACAGAGCATCCAGTATTCTCCTCCTTACATATACACAGACTTTAAACATAAAACTACCAGTTTCTTACTATTTACAAAACCACACAAAATGTAGTGGCAAGACCAAATTAACCTACCACCACCATCTTTTTATGATTAAACCCACCACATTTTATTTCTCTTGGAACAGACTCCTATTCATATCATATGCTAATTAAAAAATACAGCAGTTTCTTAAAATTTAAGCCAGTTTTTCTGCCAATAATAACATCAGCCATCAAATTCTGCTGAGTGAAAACACATTTGGCAGTTACCATTCTTTTTTTTTTTCTTAAATATGCTACAGTTACCTACTAAAAGTGACACCTAACAGTCAATTATACCACCACAGCTGTTGATTTGGTTTGAATGATTTGACAGAGCTCTTCACAGCACCAAGAATCTCTTATGCTAGATACTTTTCAGTGTGCTTAACATGCGTACTCTGCAATAAGTCTGGATTATCAACATAAAGTACCAGCTTAAAAAATAAAATATAAAAAATAAAATCTCAATTTATTAACTGAATAAAGAGCGGGAGGACTTGGGGGAGGTAGAGGAAGCCTCTCCTAGCAAGCCTTAGTATCTTCTGAGCTGCAAGACTAAATCAGTCCATTTACCATTGTTTCAGCACTATCTGTTAAATCATCTGTATATAAACACATGCACAAATATGCGAAATGGTGGCGTATAAAGAAAAGGTAAGCTTCCCACTGCAGACTTGCTAGAAAGTCGTATTTCTTGGTTGCTGCATCTCACCTCCTTATAACAAAGAGCTGCTGAAGGCCGTAATGGAGGTGCGGGCCGTAAGCAGCTCAGGCTCCAAGGCTTGGGGGTTTTTGGAGGTTCCAGCGGTCCCCAGTTTATTGTGGTATGTGGAGTCCCATGATGTGATGGATGAGGGAGAGTGTGGTATGCAGGTGTCAGGGGTATTGGCTTGCTGTCTGAGTGCTTGCTGGAGGGTGTTACTGGATGGGAAGGAAGCTGTCAACGACACAAAGGTGATGGGAAAGGAAAGAAAGCATATTATCATAATAAAGACATAATATAATTAAGGATTGTTGAAATAATCTCACTTGCTATCTAGTGCTTTTACTTATTATAGCTGGCCTTTGAAAACTGTTACACAATTATTATTTGGAAAAGTGGATCTTAAAGAAGTTTTATGTTTACCACTGACAGAGCATACAGTAAAAAGAACAGCTACAAGCAGCCCAGCTCCCACTTTTCTCACCGCCAAGGACAGAGCTAAATACAGATCCATTCATATCCAACAACCCAAATTAAGAACCTAAAAGAAAGTAGTTAAGGACATTGTTTCTCCACAGTACATCAAGTGCATCACCAATTAAAACCTACTGTTCTAAGGATACTTAAAAGATGACAATGTATTATTTGGTCAAAATCAAAAAAGTACTAACAAGGAGTTTTCTTTTACCCTGTTAAACTATTACACCACTATCTAAGCATGCTATTCTTTTACTCACACAATTACAGAATGATGTTTTGACCCATTAAACTACACTTATAACATTCATTTCTTGTTACTAATGGCTAAAAAACTATGCTTTACATGGTGGTATATTTGCAAGATGACCTAATTCAACATACACTGCTCATTCACTTCAATCCAGCTATTTCTTACCGTGTGAGATGGCACAGAGTGAGGTTTAATGGTGGGATTCCCAACAGTTGTGACTTTGGTTTGCTTCTGCAGGTGATCCACCCATTCATGCAAATCTTGTTGGTTGTTACAAGACACTAGTATCCTTTCAATCATATTTCCTAGGTGACAGAAAACAGAAGACGTAGGAAACCACAGAAGAACAATTTATTCTATCAGACATGATTATAAAGATGCTAATTTCTTAAAACATTCTATCCCCATACTAGTAAGCAAAAACTTTAACTCGTGTTACACACCGCCTGATCAAGAGGACTCTGTGGATGAAGCACTCCACAGAGAAATAAGAAAAGCCTCAAGCTTGCAGGCCCTTGTTCTCAGGGGGACTTCAACCACCCAGACATCTGTTGGAATGACGGTACGGCCTGGCACAAGTGATCCAGGAAGTTCCTCGATTGTGTGGAAGACAACTTCCTTCTACAAGTAATAGAGGAGCCGACAAGGAGAGGTGCCCTGCTTGACCTCGTGCTCACCAACAGGGAAGGGCTCGTTGGAAATGTGACACTCCAGGGCAGCCTTGGATGCAGTGATCATGAGATGGTAGAATTTGAGATCCTCAGGGAAGTGAGAAGAGTGTGCAGCAAACTCACTGCCCTGGACTTCAACAGAGCAGACTTTGGCCTCTTCAGGAACCTGCTTAGTAAGGTTCCATGGGATATAACCTTAGAGGGCAGGGGGGCCCAAGACTGCTGGATGATATTCAAGGATCACCTGCTACAAGCTCAGGAGTGTTGCATCCCAACTAGAGGGAAGTGCAGCAGGAGGGCCAGGAGACCTCCATCGATGGATAAGGAGCTGCTGAGGAAAATTTGAGGAAAAAAAGGCTTATTAAAGGTGGAAGCAAGGACCGGCAACCTGGGATGAATACAGGGAAGTTGTCCGGGAAGGTAGGGAACATGTAATGAAAGCTAAGGCCCACTTAGAATTAGACTTAGCAAGGGATGTTAAGGATAACAAGGGATTCTACAGGTATATTGCAAATAAAAGACAGACCAGGAACAACTTAGGCCCCCTCCGGAAGCTATCGGGTGAACTGGCTACGCAGAATTTGGAGAAGGCTGAGGATCTGAACGACTTCTTTGCCTCAGTCTTCAACGGGAAAGGCTCTGACTGCACCACCCAATTCTTGGAAGGCAGGCGCAGGGACTGTGGGAATGAAGACCTTGGGCCCACTCTAGGAGAGGATCTGGTTCGAGACCATCTTAAGAACCTGAACATGCACAAGTCCATGGGACCTGATGAAATCCATCTGTGGATCCTGAAGGAGCTGGCGAGTGAAATTGCTAAGCCACTGGCCATCATATTTGAGAGATCATGGCAGTCAGGTGATGTTCCCAAAGACTGGAAGAGGGGAAATATAACCCCCATTTTCAAGAAGGGGAAAATGGATGACGCGGGGAATTACAGACC